>BOSO01012140.1:0-23059 GCA_018403395.1 Gorsachius goisagi | reverse complement strand
TCCAACCAAAGTGATTCTATGATTCTATGATTCTATTCCAACTTAAGCTCATTCAAATTCAAGTATATAAATTCATCTGATATCAACAAAATATTAAAAAATTAAGCATTTATATCTTCATTGATTCAGCTACTGCCAAGCTGCCAGTTCATTATGGATGTGTAATTAGATGGTCCAAAACTCAGAAAGGTCATTGTGCCATGGGAAGCAAAATACATCCATTGACTAGGATATTGCAGTGTTGTAGCATTACAGTCATCCTAGACAATCCATTGTTTTTCTCACAGAAGTGGTTTGTGATGGTGTCAGGGTTCATTCAGCAACAACTTCAGCTAGCAGAGTTATCATCTAGTGGAAGTGAATGTCTTGTCAGAAGGACTGGGAAGGTATAAAAGACATGAGCTGAATCACTTGCACCTGGAAAGCTGTGTTGGTTGGAGCAGATGGAGGCAGCAGGGAGAAGTCCTGCCTTCCTGAACATGCACCAACAAAACACTGGACAATGACTTCTATTAATTTGTCTGCAGTATTTTGAGTGAAGACTATATAAGTTCAACCATTTTTGTAAAAAAAAATTTCAGAGAAGACATGTTGTTATAAAGCGTATGAGCATAATTTTTCCCATTTTTTTTATTTCTAGTTATCTACTCATTCATTCAGTCTTTGTGTTTCTAGAATTACTATCATGATGGGAAGAGCCAAAGAAAGAGAGTTAGTGTATTACCTGAAGGTATTACTGGCACAGTGGCCCCCATGCAGAATAAAGATCTTTGGTATGCCATAATTTTTCAGCAGTGTTGTCATTTGGAAGTTGGGGTACAAAACATCCACGCCATTCTTAGGCAAGAATTTATGTCTCTGTAACAGTGTGTGGTCAGTATAAAGCAAAGTGATCATGCATGTGGAAAATCAACAACTAGCACAGAAAAGTACTTCTGTCTTCCTTTCTGAGGGTCTGGATTTGTACAAGTGACATTTGTGTTCCAATGTAGGCACAAATGATGAGAAATTTAGGGCTTTTTTTTTTTTTTTAAACTGACACTGTAACATGTGCTTGGTTTAATAAAGTTACAATGTAACAGAAGAGTATATCTTGCTTCTAGTGCAAACAACTATTTTCCAGAACAGTATAAAAATCTGAGATGAACTGATAGATCACTCCCTGTCTGGGTTTCTGTGTCATCTTTTTAAGAGGTCGGCTTACACTGGAAGTATGGAATAATAAAGAGGGAGATGGGGAAAGACTTCTACAACTCCATGCCAAACTGAAAACCCAGACTTGCAACATCAATGAGGCAACAAGATTCCTTCTGATAACAAAGAGAACTGTAATCAGATGATATAATCCTGCATGGTGAGCCCTTTCCTTTCCCCTTTTCCCCCACCCGGCTCCTTAGATGGCTCTAAGATACCCAGAGGTATCTAAAATTCCAAAAATTTTAGTACAGGAGCACTTGCATCTCTAACCAAAGTTTTTCTTCAGTATGCCTCATTACACAACTAGGGCTGCACAAATAATTGATTTTTCACTTCAGTGAGAAAACTGAAAAACAAGGGAGAATAATTCTTCCAAGGCATCATGAAACATTTTTTTAATTACTTAAAAAAAAAAGAACAGTTTCTTTCTTTCAGGTATAAAGAAATGTTTCGTTCTCCGCTTCTTGAAACATCCTATCTCATTTCTGGATCGCTTTTACTCTATTTGAATTTAAAACAAACTCAGCTGTAAAATGAAATGTAACTCTGAAATAAAACATTGAACCATTTTGCTATGGAAATGTCAAAATGTAAATATTTCTACTTTCTATAATATATCCTCACTTTAAAGTCAATTGTATTTACAGAAGTTGGCACAGCTTTACAAGTACTTGCCTCAAAACTGCATTTTTCAGCAATATATTTTTCTATGAATACCTTTTCCTTGCTCTTTACAACTTTCTTTCTCTAGACATTCAACATTTTTCTGCTTTTCCTGATTGCTCAGATGTTTTCTGCATTGTACCATTGGCTTTTTAATAGTTTTTTAAAACTCCTTAAAATGATAAAACACAACTCTTTCCTGATATTTTTCCAATATCATTATTATTAGTCTTGTTCCTGAACTTGTGTTCATTTCCTGCATCATTTTTTTTTCAATGGCTCAACCAGATTCACATTTTCTGCAGTACCATATTCCTCTCTCCATCTATCCCACTTTCTCTCTTAGCTCTAACCTTCATTTTTAAGGTTTCTCCTCCAAGAACTCCACTGAAGCAGGTCTTCATAAACCCAGATTCAGGTCTCAATAGTACCCTTGGTCCCCTTCATAACCCTAGACAAGACTCTCAGCCTTTCTGTGTTTTGGTTCCCCATCAGTAAAATGGGGACAATAGTCTTGCTGCCAACACTTCATTTTTAGATGTACTGTGGCTCTGTAACAATCAGCCTCCTAAAAACTGCAAAATGTTTTCCAGCAATGACAGCCCAAATTTTTTCTCATTGGATTATGCTGCCATCGTGTGGCAAATGTTTTTTACAAATAACATTTTTCCTCCATTTAAAAAAATTAAGTTAAATCCTCTGATGAACAGCTTAGCACAACACAATGTTTGCTTCAGCTGCAGAATGTTATTGCTATTATAATCCAATTTATTCACATAAAGAACATATTCATCTTGTCATCATCTTGTTAAGGCTTGTTCAGCACAGCCTTAAAGAGGTTCATCTGTGAACACCTTCATTCTTCTTATATTGATACTTTTGTGTGTGTGCGCATTCATTTGTGCTTTTTCTGAGCATCTCAGGCAAGATGAAGGCATCTTTGGGAACATGTGTGCCACAGTTCCTGAAACACTCTTTTAGATACTGGGGGAATAGTGGTGTATGGGCTAATTTGCTAACACTAATTGCTAACACAGTGGAGTTTCACACAATTATTAATATCTCTTCCACTCTCATTGTTCTGGTTTGAAGGGGCTTTCTCTTGGTAATCTGATGTCCCCCGAAGTCCTATGAAAATGCTAAATTTCCACACACAGGTATCTATACCTGCTGAACCTTGTCCCTATTGACACGTATAGACAGTACATAGACATAATGCATTTTGAAGGGACTTGAGAGTCAGGCCAAATCTTAGTCTTTCTACAGGAACCCTTGATCAACACCTAACTGAAAAGTATCATCCAAGGTGTCAGCTGTGGCTAAAGAGCACCTGATGAAGAGAAAAACATACAAAACTTTTAAGTTTCCTTGCTCCTAAGACAGAGTCTGGACCAGGCCAGTTCCTGAACTCAACTGCTCTAACCTGCCAACAAGTTACAGAGCACCTCAGAGTACAGACAAAGGATGAGCACCGCACCTTTTTTACATGTGTTCCCTCCTGGTGGGCTCATGATTTGCCTCAAAAATCACTGAACTATGTCAAAATTCAGATGAGATCTTCCAGGGCCACATCCACCAGCTATGCGGCTGCTCTCTGCTATCATGAATCAAATGCTATGTGGCATCTGGCTGGGGCCTGAACTTTTCCTTTGCAAACCAGAAGTGCTGCCAACTCTCATAGTACTACATATAGTATTGCAAACTCCTAGAGTCAGAATCAGGAGAATTTTGGTTATACTATCTTAAAATACATTTCCAGCCCTTGTAGCTCTCTAAAAACTTGACGTGACATAAAGAACCAGAAAGCAAAGAAAAAGAGCTCCAAATTAAGTCAGACTTAAAAGACCCCAACTCATGATTTTGAACATTTGCAATCTGTAAAACTGAATTCTACTAAAATAACATCCCTCAAAGGCTACTATGACAAATATTGACCTTTCTGTTAATTAATGTCTTCATCAAACTGCACTAGGGTTTTCACAGTTTAGCAACAACTGAACTACCACAAATCTCCACCAATATCAAAAAGTGCATCATCTGCTAAAAATATAAAGAGTTATAAAATTGTGAAAATAATTCCAAGAGCATGGGTAGGACTTCATTTACTGCCAACCCAAAGTGACTCTTCAGTTTCAGAGCCCTAATCAATAAACTGCAGTCAAGCTTTGCTTGTTCCTTCTTTCCTTTTGGTTCATAAGTTCACAAGAGAGACAGTATTGGAAGAGTAAAAGGGTGCCAGGGGTGATACTGGAAACTACAGAGCAGCAATTCTGAATTCCTGCCATGGTAAGATAATAGCGTAAACCCACTCAACACATGGATACACACAGTGTGTTGCAAAGGAGCTGACAGGGTTTCTGCAAAGAGAAATCCTGCCTAATGGACCTGCTGGACTTATAGAAGTGCACTAGTAAGGAAACCATGGATGCAATATATTTGGATTTTCAAAAAGCCATTGACAATGTCCTACACCAAAGGTTAATACAGAAAATAACCATGGACTGGAGGATAGGTCCTTTTATGGATTTTAAGCTTATTAAAAGATAAGAAACAAATGTGCCGTGGTTTAACCTGGCAGGCAGCAGAACACCACACAGCCGCTCGCTCACTCCCAATCTCCCTCAGTGGGATGGGGGAGAGGATTGGGAAAAAAAAGCGCAAAACCTGTGGCTTGAGATAAAGCCAGTTTAATAAGAGAAAATAATAACAGTAATAATAATGGTAAGAGAATATTCAGGATATACAAAGCAAGTGATGCACAGTGCAATTGCTCACCACCCGCCCACCAATGCCCAGCCTGTCCCAAGCAGCAATCGCTCTCCCCCTGGCTAACTCCCCCAGAGCATGATGTCTGGAATAGCCCTTTGGCCAGTTGGGGTCAGCTGTCCTGGCTATGACCCCTCCCAGCTTCTTGTGCACCTGGCAGAGCAGGGGAAGCTGAAAAAGTCCTTGACTAGTCTAGGCACTACTTAGCAATAACTAAACCATCAGTGTGTTATCAACATTCTTCTCATCCTAAATCCAAAACACAGAACTATGCCAGCTACTAGGAAGAAAATTAACTCTATCCCAGCCGAAACCAGAACAAAGTGTTAGGGCTTAACTGACATTTTTCAGGATGAAGAAGCGTCCACACTGAGTCCCCCTAGAAACTGGTGCTGGGACCTTTTTTATTCAACAACTTTATCAATTGCCTGGATAAGGGAGTTCACAGTGAAATCTCTTAAGTGTGCAGATGACATTTTGCTCTTTCAGGTAGTTAAATTCCAGAAGAAGCTCACAAAACTGAATGGGCAAAAGTCTGCCAGATAAGCTTCCCTTTAGACAAATATAATGTAGTGCACCTATGGAAAAATAATCTGAACCATGTCTACATGGCACTGAACTCAAAACTGGCAGTTATGACCCAAAAAAGGATTGTCATTTGTCTCCGACAGTTTTCTGAAATCATTGGCTCAATGCACAGGCCAAAAAAGGCAGCGAGATGCTGAGTGTCATCAGCAAAGTTACTCAGAACAAGAAGAACAGAAGATATCATTTTGCTGCTATGTTAAGGTCTTGGTGCAGCCACACCTTAAGTCCTGTAGGAAGTTGTACAGGAATTAGAGAGGTACAGAGAAATGAGCACGGAAATAAAACAGCAGGAGATACAAAAAGGCCGGGATTCCTTACTTGGAGAGGTTGTATGATGAAGAATTACAAAATCAAGAAGGCAGTGGATAAGGTAAATGTAGAACTGCTATTCACCATATCCAACACCACTAGACACAGGGGGAACTTGATGACACTACTGAGAGAGTAGTTTAAAATACAGAGTTTAAACTTGTTAAAAAACAGTACAGTTTTACAAAGTGGGTAGTGAACTTTGGAACTTGGCTGTCACAGGACATGCAGGCAGACAGTATCACAGTGGAGACAACAGTATCAACAGGTTCATATACAGGATTATATACATTCATGAACAGGCTTAAAAGCAGATAGCAAAAGGAACAAGGAAGGACAAACAGCATCCTTACTACAACAACTTTGGAAGTTAAGGAAGTCACCCATAGAAGTGGCCAGTTCACATGCTTTCACTAAATAGTGTCTCCACTGCAGGGCAGTGAGAGAATACTGGGCTTAACAGAACATTGGCCTGACCTAGTAGGACATTTCTAAAGTGTTTACTTTTTTTCACCTGTCACACAACAGCAGGCATTTAGGCAACACAACATGGCCCATTCTCTTATCTGTTGATGATCATCCTATGGCACCAGTAATTCCTTCTGTAGCTTTCCACTTCATTGACTCATGCCTTGAAGTCCTGCATCTTGCATAGTCACCCTGGAGCTGGAAATTGATGGTTAACATCTTTCAGGAAGAGCTATTTTCTGCTTTCACACTTGTAACGCTGTGTGTGCTCAGGTGTATGATATGTTATCTTCCTTTGCAGCATGTTACAAAGTTCCCTTGTTAAACCTTTTACAAAGCTGACATGGCTTCCCTAGACACAGACCTCTCATCTAGACTTGGAGCAGAAAGACCTGCTTCCTAGATCTCCCAGTAAGTACCATTTTGCAGTTTGGGCAATGCAAGAAAGGACAGGTGAAACAGTGAACAAAATGTGACATCGTATCATCACCTGTTTTTCTATTCCTTGATTAATTTCAGCAAATCCAACTTACTTTCAGAGCAGCCTGGTAAGTACTGATACAAAGCTGTACAGCTGCACTCTGCTGTTTTCCAGCCAATCCACTCATGCACAGAAAGCTCAAAGTCTGAAGTACAGAGACTTCAGCTCATCTACATGTACTTTCCTGAAATACTGCTTTTGTCATTGTAATGTTTCTGCCACCTTACGCAATATTCTCTTAAAGAACTTGGGGAATTAATGAGAATGTGAAAAAAAAACCTCCAGAAAACAGATTTCTTTCCAGATTCATCCCACTCTTTTGATTGAAGAGAGCAACAATAGATAAAGACAGCAACTTGGTACAGTGATTCATCATCTGTTAATGAAACTGCTGTCAGTATCAATCACTGAAGAGCTCAGTTTAAAAATTTTTGAGACAAAGCAAATTAATAATTAACAAATTATTATTAAAAATGTTCTGTGCAAATGTTTTATGGTTTTTCGTCTTTGGTTAGTGTGGTGGGTTGACCTTGGCTGGATGCTAGGTGCCCACCAAAGCCACTCTATCACTCCCCCTTCTCAGCTGGACAGGGGGAGAGAAAATATAATGAAAGGCTTGTGAGTCAAGATAAGGACAGGGAGAGATCATTCACCAATTACCATCACAGGCAAAACAGACTGAACTCAAGGAAATTAATTTAATTTATTGCCAATCAAATCAGAGTAGGATAATGAGAAATAAAACCAGATCTTAAAACACCCCTCCCTTCTTCCTGGGCTCAACTTCACTCCTGATTTCCTCTACATTCTCCCCCAGACCCGCGTAGGGGGATGGGTAATTGGGGTTGAGGTTAGTTCATCACATGTTCTCTCTGCCGCTCCTTCCTCTTCACACTCTTCCCCTGCTCCAGCATGGGGTCCCTCCCATGGGAGACAGTCCTCCACAAACTTCTCCAGCATGGGTCTTTCCCACAGGCTGCAGTTCTTCATGAACTGCTCCAGCATGGGCTCCTCTTTCCATGGGGTCACAGATCCTTCCAGGATCCTGCTCCAGCATGGGCTCTCCACAGGGTCACAGCCTCCTTTGGGTGCATCCACCTGCTCTGATGTGGGGTCCTCCGCGGGCTGCAGGGGGACAGCCTGCCTCACCATGGTCTTCACCACGGGCTGCAGGGGAATCTCTGCTCCGGCACCTGGAGCACCTTCTCCCCCTCCTTCTTCACTGACCTGTTTCTCTCACATATTCTCACTCCTCTCTTCTGGCTGCTCTTGCGCAGCAGGTTGCTTTCCCCCTTCTTAACTATGCTATTCCAGAGACACTACCACCAACACAGATTGGCTCGGCCTTGGCCAGCAGTGGGTCTGTCTTGGAGCCTGCTGGCATTGACTCTATGGGACATAGGGGAAAGCTTCTAGCAGCTTCTCACAGAAGTCACTCCTGTAGCCACCCCACCCCACTACCAAAACCTTGCTACACAAACCCAATGCAGTTAACAAATCTATGACAGCATTTAATTAAAAGGAAGTTAGTTAGAAAACCCAGCAGAAGGGTATTTAGAAATAGCATGCTATGAAGTATGAATGATCCGAGGGCTGGAGCACCTCTCCTATGAGGACAGGCTGAGAGAGTTGGGCTTGTTCAGCCTGGAGAAGAGAAGGTTGCAGGGAGACCTGATTGCATCCTTTCAGTACTTAAAGGGGGCCTATAAGAAAGGCGGGGAAAATCTTTTTAGTAGGGACAGCTGTGTCAGGACAAGGGGTAATGGTTTTAAACTGAAGCAGGGTAGGTTTAGACTGCATACAAGGAAGAAATTCTTTACCATGAGGGTGGTGAAACACTGGAACGGGTTGCCCAGAGAGGTAGTGGAGGCCCCATCCATGGAAACATTCAAGACCAGGTTGGACGGGGCTCTGAGAAACCTGACCTAGTTAGCAGTGTCCCTGCTCACTGCAGGGGGGTTGGACTAGATGACCTCTAGGGGGCCTTCCAACCCAAAACATTCTATGATTCTATGATTCTTGGACTCTTCCCCTGCTGCAGCGTGTGTCCCCTGGGGGGTCACAAATCCTGCCAGCAAACCTGCCTCAGCGTGGGCTCCTCCCCCCACAGGTCCGCAATGGCTTGCCAAGAACCTGTTCCGGTGCAGGCTTCCCACAGGGTCACAGCCTCCTCCCTTTGGGCATCCACCCGCTCCAGCATGGGGTCCTCCATGGGCTACAGGTGGGTATCTGCTCCACCATGGGCCTCCAGGGGCTGCAGGGGAATCTCCGCTCCGGCGCTTAGAGCACCTCCTCCCCCTCCTTCACTGATCTTGGTGTCTGCAGGGCTGTTTTCTCTTGCATCCTCTCACTTCTCTCTCCGGCTACTGTGTTGCAGCAGGTTTATTTTTTTCCTTCTTAAATATGTTATCACAGAGGTGCTTCCACCATCGCTGATTGGCTTGGCCTTGGCCAGCGGCAGACACAGGGAAAACTTCTAGCAGCTTCTCACAGAAGCCGCCCCTGTAGCCCCCCCACTACCGAGACCTTGCCACAGAAACCCAGTACAATTTGTTAGCTTCCATGCATTGGAAACTTTGCATCTAAAAGCTGCACTATATTGGTGAGGTTTAAAGCCCTTTCTGTAGAGTGCTTTTGTCCCGAAAATGCACTGTCCCTACAATATCTAATGTCAACCTTTGTAAGGGCAGAGCTCGCCTGACAGAGAAAAAGCAGAGAAAGAATGAGCGATAGATGTGGCATACAGTCCTGCAGAGAAAGCCAGTCCAAAGACTGTGACCTTGTTTCCTCTTCCTTTCCTCAAGTGGATTCATAGGCTTTGCAGCAACCCTTACACAAGGATGAAATTCACCCCAAATCAGGCAGTGTGAATTCTTTGTTCAATCTGACATCTAGTGGTCCTAAATAGAAATATTTTCAGCAACTCAGGACTTTTTCCTCAAGCTTCCCATTTGGATAGTACACACTAAGTCCAAACATCATGTGAAACTTTACTGTTTCAGATTGAGGGCATGTGGCCTTTTCTAGTATTTTTCCCTGAAAATTATTTAAATCAGAATTTTGATCTGAATTCTGCTTACCTTTCAAGGGAAGAAAAAAAACTTTAAAAGTATAGGGTTGTCAATCAATATTCAAAAGAATCAGCTTGTCATGGGGCTTTCCCATGTGTACACGCATGTTGTAAAAGAAGAACAGCTCTGATACATGACAAATGAAATAACTGTACTATGCTACACAATGGCCCTATTTTTTAAAAATAGTCAAATTACAGATTTTCCAGAATAACAATGTTACCTTTAGATGTGGCACTCAGTACAAGTGATATGTGGAAATTAATCTTGGATTATATGTACCTTGCTCTTCACTTTTCATTATTCTGATTTAAGGATTTAATATCTCTTTCAACTATAATTTTCAAAAGAGACCCAAGAACTACTGGTATTGAACGTGTTATCAAAAAATTCTATACCCCTAAAGGATGGATAAAAGCAGAAAATAGTTGTGTTTTTCCCAATGAGGTGAATAGCAACACCCCGCTGCTCATATTTGGCCACATCATTTCAAAAATTACGCAACAGGAAAAGGGTATTCCAAGAAAGGCAAGAGAAATTATATTAGACTCATGGAAAACTTTCCAGATGAAAGGAGCATAGAAGGAGTAGGATTAGTTGGGGTGCTATTAAAGAAGATATTAAGTGGCCAAGACCTTCATTAAGTGGAAAGATGTGCCATTTATGCTGCCTTCTAATGAAGGAGCAAGGTGGCAGTCCATGAAACAAACAGCTGAAAATTCACACATTACAGTTAGTTACTTCAGATTACATTGAGGCCAAGACTTCAGTAGAATACAGAGAAGTTTCCATGTTTATAAAGACAATGAGAACATCCATACTCACGTCAGATAAATTAATATACAAATTTGTAAAAGGGACAGAAATTCTCATGCCTCAGGGCACCCAACCAGTCTCTGTGTGACAAGTAGGAGGAAAATCCACCTGAGACATGCTAGATCACATGCCTTTTTTAGCAGTTTTGCACTTTCTCTGAAGCTTTGGCTTGCTGTTGTTGCCAAAATCAAATTATCAAATAAAATGAACTGGAGCTCTGATCCAGGATGGCAGTTCTCATGTCCCCAATTACCACAGCAGCATGTGAAAGCAAAAGACATGCATGTTTATTACTGATGGAGGGGAAGGCAAGAAAGCAAGAGCCTGTGAGGTAGATGCCCTGTTATCATCAATCATAGAATCATACACCTCCTGTCATGAATTTACCAAGCTCCATTTTAAAAGCAATTAGGATTTGGCTTTTTACCTCTAGCGCTATAACTGGGAAGCTGTTTGTTAACCTATCCTTAGGAATTTCTTTTTAATTTCCTACTTTTATAAAACTATTTTATATCCATTTGTCCTTATTCCAGATACTTTCTAGCATGTAAGTAGCTCTTAGTTCTCACATTCAGTTATAGTATTCCCTCTCAGCCTTCTTTCTGATGGACTAAAAGTAAATCTTTTGCGGTCCTCTTCTGCACTTCAGCCCATACTCTTCTTGCATATAAGCAACCAGAATTGCTAATGGTATTTCAGATTAAGTTAGGGATGCACAAAAATATTAATTCTTCCTAATAGCTACCAAATACCTCACTGACACATCCCAAAATCTCATTTACTGCTTTACTACCATCTCATTCTCTCTATATGCAGTCATCAGTCATCCTTTAAACACTTTCAACTTATTATCTCCCAGTTTATAGCAAAAATTCTTGTTATTAGACCCTAAGTGCAATGACTTCGCACTTTGCAAATTAATTTAATTGCATTTAATAGGTACTTCTTTTTATATCAAAGTCATTAATAGAATTATTAAGACTTGTCTCAAGTGAGGAACTTCACTAGTAGCCCCCCCTTCAATGTTACTCTTCTCTTTCTCTTTTAACCACTGCCTCAAACTCCTGAGCAGTTCTATACAAACCCATCTTCTTCAATTGAGTTAATAATTTTTTTCAAGACATCATATAAAACACTAGACTGAATAACAAATAAATGAGAGTTAGTAATTTTTTTTTGTCAGGAAAATTAGTTATATTTAGAAAGAAAATGGCACAGTAAGTTTGGCTTGATCTACATCAAGTGAATCCACACTGCATTTTATCCTGTTTCATTTAATCCCCACATCTCACTTCCTTCTGATTTTTACCATGTCCTTACATTCTGCTAAGCTCAGGCTAGACTGGTATCACAGCAATAGGGGCTTCAGAGAGTTCTGCAAAACCTAAGTGCCTGTGCAGAGGCAAGATCAGGTACAACCAACATTATCTTTGACAGATGTTTGTCCAACCTGCTCTCAAAAACTAACATGGCTGTGAAAATCTTGAATTAATCACATCCAGTGTTATACTTCAGTTAGAAGTATCTCCTGCTGTTTGATTCAAGCCCTCTCTGCAATAAAAGATGATGTTTTTTTCTTGCTCTTTTCCCACACAGAACAGAAAACTATTGATCACCTTTCTTTTTTATAATAGCCTTGCTATATGGATAGACTGTGGCTGTTTCACAGTCTTCTTTCTTGCAGTTTAAACAAACCCAATTCCCTCAGTCTCTCTTAATAGCATGTTTTACAAACCTTTTTACATTTCTTCTCATTCTCTCTGGGACTTTCTCCAGTTTATTTAATAATATTTAAACTATTATATGTTCTAACCTATTCATTATAATTTGCAGTATAATTTCCCTGCAAACCTGTAATTCCTGTTTCAAGCATGAATGAAACTTGGTAACCAGTACAGTGAGTGTTTGTTGTGCAACAGGTACATGGCATGCATGTGCCTGTACAAACAAATATTCACAAGATCTGCCTGAGCCTGGTAACCAGTGTAGCCATTATTTCACTGTGTATCGGTCACATAGATGCACCTGCTGCCCATTCAAAATATGTTTTTTCCTCTCCTCTACATATCTGAAGCCCTGATCCTACAGACTTAGAAACTTAAGTCACTTTAATCTCTCTACAGAATTCATGTCTACTAGTTTTGATGACTACTTCAAAAGAATTATTATTAACACATACAAATCTATATTTTGTAAAGAGTACCTGAGACAGTTGAATACATTCGTTACGTCTATAAACAGCACAAAATTTCTACCAGTTTCTACAGTATTCAAAACTATTCAAATAATATTCAAATGAAATTTTGGTCAATGTTTAACTTTCCACTCCTAGTCTTCCTGCAAGAACTCATTACAGGGTAATCCAGCAGTGACTGCCTGTCTGGTCACAAAGTACCTTGCTCTCTCTGGAAGAGACAGATCTTTGTAAATTGCTGCTCCACCACACTCATTTTGCCAGCAAAAGGGTGCTGCTCTCCCTTTGACTGATTCTTGGATAAAGCAGAAGGAAAGTATGAAAGTACCTTACGTTACACAGTTGCAGAGAGTGCACCTGCCCTGGAGGACAGAGTTGGCCCTGTAAAAAGCTCTCAGAAGGGGGGCATATGGGGACACTATGGTCTCTTCCTTTGCTTAAAATTGTATTGCTACATGGAAAACAATTTAAGATTCTGAGATAAAAAATATTATTCTGCTGTTTGGTGATTTAGATATGCATCTGTGTTCTGGCCTCTACTCCAACGCACACTTACATATTTATATCAGTCAGTTAATACAAACACATGAGCATAGCTTGAAGCAGGAACTGAAATCTAGAGATTTTCTCTCTGAAGTGGTTGAACATCCATGTAACGTTGTCTGCCCACAAATTCATCAAAATTCCATTTAAAACAAGGTAGGTATTTTGATCTCATGATTCCATACGTGATAATCAAAAGACATGTTCAGGAGATGGAACATATAAACTCAGACATACTAAATCATTAGACCACAGACACTTGGAGACTTATCTTGGGAACCTGAGCCTTGCCATATTCCAAGATCTCCCATCTTGTGCTGCAAGGGACTCCTAAGGCTTTTCCCACGAAGTCTTTCCCCATCTTGAAGCCTTATTAAAGTACTAGCACTTTCTAGGTTTTATCCTTTTTTAAAAATCAATGTATCATTTTGACATCAGATATAATTTCATCTATCTTGCACATTGTTTCTGAAGCACTGATTTATTTTGGAGGTCCTCCTTTGTACTCTAATTCAGAGCCTAAATGATATGGAGTTTTTCTTTCATTCCTTTCCATCACAATAATATTAACTAATCCCTTGCTGTCAGCTCTGTAAGTGCTGTTGCATCAGTTTACAGGCTTGAATTCCAGTCTTCTTGTCAGAACAACCATGACAAAAGCGCCCAAGTATCAGATGCAAGAGCACAGTCCCCAAGTGGCAACTGTACCTGATTAACGATATCTTAACATGAACCCCTTTGTTTATGTGTCTCAGAGAATACTGCAATACCCACCCCTAGTCTCTTCTGCTGCTCACTATGCTCATTTTGGCAGTAGGACTTTCAGTGACTTGCTCTAATCTCACCTTCTGCTTCCCTGTGCTTAAATGAAATGAGCTGGTGTCCTGGTTTCTGCTGGGACAGAGTTAATTTTCTTCATAGAAGCTGGCATAGTGCTGTGTTTTGGATTTAGTACCAGAAGAATGTTGATAACACACTGATGTTTTTAGTTGTTGCTGAGTAGTGCTCAGACTACTCAAGGACTTTTTGAGCTTCTCCTGCTCGGCCAGGTGCATAACAAGCTGGGAGGGAGCACAGCCTGGACAGCTAACCCAAACTGACCAAAGAGCTATTCCATACCATATAACGTCATGCTCGGGGAGAGTTAGTCGGTTGGTCGGTCGCGGGGAGAGTGATCGCTGCTCGGGAACTGCTTGAGGCTCGGGGAGTGATTGCGGCTTGGGACGGGCTGGGCATCGTTTGGCGGGTGGTGAGCAATTGCATTGTGCATAATTTGTTTTGTATATTCTGTTATCATTCTCATTATTACTATTATCTCAGCCCTTGGCTCTAATTTTTTTTCTCCTTCCTGATTCTCTCCCCCATCCCACTGAGGGAGGGGGGGAGTGAGCGAGTGTTTAGTTGCCAGCCGGGTTAAACCACGACAGATGGGTTACGTTTTTCATTTTGGTAAGATTTGTACTCATCCAAAATAAATCCTGTCCCATTTTAAGGCTGTTTTCTGATTATCTCCAAGAGAGTACTACTACTACATATACTTTACAGTTATTGTCAATGGTATTGAAATAAGTATCTATGCACCAATTCAGTAATTTATTTAATCACTTCTGGAATTTATTGTTTTTTTCCTTTTTTTTAAAAAAAAAAAGAATTGCAGATAGCTTATTGTAGGAATAATGTCTTGAAGAGAGTGGATTAATATAGTGAAAGGCTTATCTGCAAAAATATTCTGAACAACTTAGTGTGAAAACTATATGCTAGAATAAACTTTTGCTGGTGGAAGGTCCACAAGAAGAACCACTGTGTGGTGAAACCCCAAAAAATATTTGGGGGATAAAGAGGCTCTGTTGTCCATGGAAACAAGGCAATACTGATCCAGAATTTAGAGGCTAAATCAGATAGGTTCTATTATTTTAACTCATTTGCTATTTCTAGAGGTGGAGTGAAGGGACAGATGAATGTTTTAGTCCAGGTGCAAAATATTTAAGTAAAGCATGCGTAAAGTTGAAAAAGCAGATATGCTTTTTGTCATCTTGATACCTAAGGGCCACAAACATACCGTTGTCCTACATTAAGATGGTAGTTAGGAAAAAAATCAGTTGCTGAGTTTTAAACTAAATCCTGTTTACCAAAATGTCTAAATGGTATCTCTGAAAAGAAAAAGAACTGAGATGTATTCATACTTTCACTGAAGTAACAACTTCTCTGTTCAGTTGAATCAACAATTACCACCAATGCTAAATAGAGTTGAGTGAAGATAACAGGTGCAGCTCATTCATTTGAGAATTTTTTGTAAACACCAAGTATCTGAGATGGTTAACTAACTCAAACTCTGAGACAACAGACATGACTCTAAATGTTCTTAAATTTTCACTTCCTATGAAAGGCTTCATAATAAACCCCATAGTTTTACTTAATAAATGTTGTATCATCTCATTTTTTAAAAAAGTTAAGTTCCACTGCTGAATTTGCAAAGATGCCACTTTCTTGAATTGCCTCCATTAGTTTAAAAACACCTTGTGCCTTTCCGAGGCTAAGCCGTCGAGGGACTGCCTGGTTTAGCTGATATTTGGCATCACGTGTTGCCATTACCTCTCTTTCATTAAGCCTTGCCACCCTTTTTAGGAGTTCAGGTATCCCCGTTTCAGTTCTGACAGATCTGCCTACAGCCTATTTGAAATGCCAAAGGTTTGTTTAATGGAACATATGGGAGCACTGGGCAACCAATACTATAATTATCCAAATGATTACTCTACTAATTTCCAGCATCCAAGATCAGGTGGCCAGTGTGTGCTTGGATAATCAAGGCTTCCTCTCACAGGCTCCTCCTTGCTGTAGTTAACTTTGTCATCTTTGGAGGACAGGGGGTGGTTTTCTGTAGTTGATTTGTAGCTATTAATTTGCTGGTTTATTAATACTATTGTAAAATTTATTCTTAATCTTGCAATCTTATTTAAAATCCAGGTATCCCATTGCAAGCCTCAAACAAATTACTATGCAGTGTTAGTTTACATTTTAACGGAAAAAAGGTGCACCTCTTCTACTTCCTTACATTATGGATGAGGGCATCTCCTAGCAGTAGCTTTTTTCTTTTTTTTTTTTTTCCTCATTAAAACAGCATCTTTTTGCCAACAGGGCTAAACTGTTTTGTCCTACAGCTACTAGTTCCATTGCCCACTTGAGGAAATAAACCATTCACTTCAGGGAAGAAAATTCTCAGCAGAATTTTAAGAAGGTACTTGAAAAATACTACCACACTGCTCCAAAATTTGTTTCACTAGTAAATAGGCAAATTAAAGTTGTGAACAAAGGATCCAGATGATCTAATAACGAAATACCTTTATATCAGGCTCATCAAGGAAAGATTGAGTCCAAAATGCTCTCATAAATATTTTGTATTAAAGTATAAGCTTTTATGTGCTTTTATATACATATGTATACATTCAACAATATAAGCCAAGTATTTTTAAGTAGTATTGCTTTCTTAGACTCAGGTGATCTACAGTGAGGGAAATCTTAGTTCTAGCTGTCAGTGTAACCTTAACTCTGCCTCCCATTGTGCATAGTATTACACATTGCTGTTACATTGATGTCTACTCTAGACCTTCTTTATGCAGTGATATAGATGTGAAAGATATAATGAAAACCGACTTGTTTTGTTCCGGTGGCCACCTCTACTTAGCTATATTCCTGACTTTAACCCACTGTGATTCAATTTGGCCAGTGATTTCACTTGACTTTCTTCTGAGAGAAAACATCTTATGCTACTCGTGAAATATGACTTCATATATAGAAAGAACCAGAAAGGAAAAAAATTAATCCCAGCAACCACCTGGGAATTGCTTGTACTTATCCCTGTTACTGGAATGCTATAGTAACATTATGAAATCTGGGAAGTTATCAATGATTGCTTTGATACCTGAGGGCCTTGTCAGAAAGGATCCCTTAATTGCCTGTGGTAGAGCATCATGTGGTGTCATTAAAATGGATGGTTCATTATCCCAGGTTCCTGGAACTCAAACTAAGCTAACAAAACTGGGCATACCTAGCTCACAGACAACAATTCCCATCTGGAAATATCTTAACTGGTGATGTATCTATGTACCAAAGCTGTGGACTGCGATTTGATACCAGCAATTGAGGGTGACTGTGTTACCAAGAAGAAATCTGTATCAGCAGCCTCTGAGAAGTACTTGAAAAGCTTTCAAAACTGTATCTTTGTTAAAAATCATGTGATAATGGATCTATTAATAAGGTCTTTGAAGCATCACTAATTTTTTTTCCTAGGAACAGGTAGAGAATAGAGAAGAAATATTTTTAGGCACTCTGGCTTAGAATACAGTTATTTATCAAGAATCTAATTTCTTATTTGAAAGTAAACATTTTATTGAGTGCACTAAACCCAGCACGTTAGACAGGAACTATCAATATTACAAAATAATGTGTGGCAGTGTGTTACATTATACCTACCAAAAAGGGTTTGACTAATTTCATTGTCTGTTGTGAAAATACGGAGACAGATTCTCAGCTGGAGCATACTAGTGAGCTCACGTTGACACTCTTGGTGGGTGTTCAAAGCATTGCTGCTGTTGATCCGTAGGATGGGTCATTCTTTAAGGTCATCATGCAAGTATAGCTAAAGTTAATGTTAGAGAATGCAAAAACTTAGAACCCTATATAAGTGAAAGGACAGTTTATCCTTGGTCAGGATACATAAATATGCTCCAGTGTATATAGGTAAATGTGTATATACATACATATTTATGTATATACTTATGTCTATATATATGCGCATCTATATGGAATATAGCGCTAGTGATTAAAAAAAAAGGAGGGGGCTATTTAGGATGAAGATGCTAACCTACTGTTTTTTTTCTAAGGATGTAATTTCTAGCAGGTTATTGGAACAGATGCTAGTTTCTGTCGGAGATTGGAGGCTACAGTGACTTCATGGTCAAATGTATCTTCGTGTTAATTGCCATAATTAACTTATGTCATAACTAACATAATTAATTCTAGGACTTCTGATTTTTTAGGGGTAGAGAAGGGAGTAAAAAAGCTCATAAAGCTGACAGTCATCTTAGCAGTGAAAGCTGGGGCTAACAGCACTGTGCTTCTTTTAGTTGGGTGACTTATGTATTTTAATAAGTAGTTTGATGTTAAAAATTCAGGTTCAGAAAACACAAAATGTCATCCCTAAAAAAAAAAAGTGTATATATATAGATATGATCCATATGGATATGATATCCTTATATGGCATCTAGCATTAATGCTCAGTCCATGCTCATTATTGATCTTCTCCAATAACCTGCCTGTGTTCAAGCACATGCAAGTAAATACAGGTCTATTGGGCTATTTGTCTGCTCTTTTGTTATGTTCCCTCTACTGTCTCCTTCATTCAGAAAGAAAACATAACTTATTTTACACTGAGTTGTGAAATGTACACTTTAAAATTTCATTCAAAGCCCTTTAATTTTCATACATTCAAAGTTGGTTTGTATTTTAACTTAAAATGTTGTTTTTCTTTAATTTTTTTTCTCGATTCTTGTTTTGATTTTTTCCTTGTAATATTTATTGTAATTATGTAGTAGCCTTATAAGAAAGTTGTGAAGAAATACTTCTCTAAATGAGGTACCCCATAATAATGTCTTCCCTTCAATTAGTAAGTACAGAATTAGCTGTCGTTTGATATTGAACAATAATTGGCTTGACCTCTAGCTGCAGCTCCTGGATCATCTCTAAGGAAGTCCTGTGTCCCTTGGTCTTTTCCCCCCATCCCCTGTGATTTCCCCCATATCCTCAGAGGTTAATTGCTCAGGAGATTTGAATCCATTTAGGAAGGAAGGAAATATCTGAAGCATAGCATCTATGCTTCAGATATTCACACTCATTGAATAGTTTGCCAGTTAAAGTGATTAAACCAAAGGCTGTTAAAAATTATTTGAAGAAAATATTTTCAAACTTGTTTCCTCTGTGTTTTTTCCTCACTACAGGAAACTTTTGCCTTGTGTAACTTGGTAAAAGAATAGGGGAAGGTATTCTTTCAGTTGAGGCATGTTTTACAGCAGATGTTGATTAAAAGCAAAAGTAAACACTTCTTTGTATCTGCAGTAGTATTGCAAAAGGTACTCTGGCTTCATTTTTTTTCCTGTTATTAATAAAAGTACATTTTATGCTGTACCACTGACTTACAGGACCACGTGCACTCAGAAGTCATGGATGTCATTAAATGTTCCTGTATTACTGGCTTTGCTCTTATGGATATAGTCTATGGCATTACAAAATAATTAGCAAGGAAAACAAGGAAGCATTTTTCTTTCCTAAATTGTAAAACAGAAATGAAACCTCGTAACTCTTAAAAGTCAAGCAGTAAGGAGCTGTGTAAAGAAGGCAGCTTTAAAAATCCTTGTTTAAAGCCTTATAGTACAAGTAGTGTTTCCTAAACATCTGGTTCATGATCCTTTTTTCACAGAGGTAACTCATTAGCAACCTCTGTCATGCACTGTAGATGCTATTCCACCTCAAACCAGTAATTGACCATTAAGTTTTCTTGAATCAATTCATCTATAGGCAGTTCACCTATGTGGAGTTAAGTGACATAAACAAAAGAATTATTCTCTAAGAATGATCAATTTTTCAATAACAAACAAGTATATTTTCTCTTTGATTTTTTTTTTGTGGGATAGCTTTTTGAACGTTCAAGTGATGTGAAAGTGAAAGAGAGGATAAGGACCAGCTTGTCTTGATATCTGCACCTTTAATTACATACTGTCATTTGGGTGAATCTTTCAGGCTGGAAAACCTTTTTCTGCAGCAGTGGTTGAATGAAAAGGTCTGCTATCATACACATTTATCTCAACAAATCTTTTTTTTGTAGATGTCGGTAGTTTTGGATCAAACCTGAGGGTACTAAATAATGGTATATAAACATATATTGTTTATCTGGCATTCTTACCCTCATCTGAGCTTCTAGAGAGCCTGACTATTATTATAAGTGCACTGTTTCACGAGATCATCCCCACTGCCATTCATACTGAAAGCCTACTACTGACCTTCCTCATGCTGCCCGTACTGCCCAGCCTAGTGCTGCTGTGACTGTAACTCTGTGTGACTGCCAAAAACAGCTTAAAAGCCATCTAATGGAACATAAACAGTTTGAGTGTCTCAGCATGTGCAAACTGGTGGGAGCCGCAGTGGATGCCTCTGCCAAATTGCATTTAGTTAATAGCTGTGCTTTTAAATCACAGGGAAGCGTGCAGCAGCTGTTCACCTGGTGGAAGAGGGGTGTTTTCTACTGTGTGCTGAACTGAGGCTCTGGGATTTTGGGAGGCTTTTCTTTTTGCTTGCAGTTATGTGTGTCATGCCTTGCAATTATCTCTTTCAGCTTATTTCTCAGTGTGGTGTCAGGAACACGGCTCAACTGTTGGTATCAATAACACTTGATATGGCAGCCTAGCTGAAGGAAGTATTTTGCTGTTCGCATAGCTAGGTGATGCTCTGAAGTTTTGGGGGTTCCACTGTACTGCTCCTCTTTGTGCACTTTTAAAAACTCTTTTCACTCAGTCTTATTGGTACTAGCTGGTAGAGTAGCCCAAATTCAGTAGTCGAGCATTTCTGTCCCCTTTGGATATGTCCCCTTTCTACTTTTCTACTGTAACTGCTGCTGCTGAGTAATCTCCTGCATGCTAAAAATGTCTGTCCTATATCACGTTGTTTAAATCCTCTTACCATGGATCTGTGCTGTGGATCTGTGCTCTACCCTGGGCTGTCTGGCAACTGAGAAACTACTATGGTCTGGACCGGGATCTTAAGATATTGCTGTACTTCAGCATAGAGGTGACTAATTCTTTTGGATATAGGATTTCACTTGGGTAGTAAAATATATCCAAATCACATCTGGGATTTTAATATTCAGATCAAAGAGGAAGTGAATTTAAACTAACCCACAATTATCATTAAAACTTGTTCCGATACATTAGTCACAAGGTATTAGCTGGAAAAACAAAAGCTGAAAATGACAAAGGAAATTAGACTCAGTCATTGAGACTTCCCTATGCCTTTCTTTTATTTTACTGTACAAGACTCATTCAGTCTCCACTTTTCTTTTTGTTTTCCCCAAGCAGGAACAGACATTCAAGGACAATTTCCTTAAAATTAGCTGTGGAAAGTGAATGCTACCTAGCTGCTAGGAGATAACGATTTCTTTCTCTAATGAGGGATCACTTTGGCTGCTTCATGTAAAAGACCCCAGTTATAGATCTCTGCTGTCACATTTTTACCTAGAGATAATAGGCCAGCAAATGCTTTTATATAGCACTACATATCAGTAGACTTAAGCTAAAAGCAATTCTATAAGAACTCTGAGGAATGTTGGCTGTCCTTCAGACTTGTGTATTGTTTCAGGAAAACAATGACTTGAAATCCTGTAAGAAACAGAGGAGAAAGAAAGCTTCCAGTTGTTATAAAGGTTAAATTTATGCATGAACAGTCCCACTGTCCTGGTTTCCACTGGGATAGAGTTAATTTTCTTCTTAGTAGTCAGCATAGTGCTGTGTTTTGGATTTAGGATGAGGATAATGTTGTAACACTGCTGGTTTAGTTGTTGCTAAGCAGTGCTTATGCTAGCCAAGGACTTTTCAGCTTCCCGTGCTTTGCCAGGTGCACAAGAAGCTGGGAGGGGACACAGCCAGGACAGCTGACCCCAACAGGCCAAAGGGCTATTCCAGACCATATGACATCATGCTCAGTATATAGGCTGGGGGGGGAGTTGGCTGGGGGGCACTGATTGCTGCTCAGGGATGGGATGGGCATCAGTCAGTGAGTGGCGAGCAATTGCATTGTGTGTCACTTGTTTTGTATATTCTATTACCATTACTATTGCTGTTTCATGAAACTGTCTTTATCTCAACCCATGGGTTTTACCTTCCCCCCCCGTCCCATCCCACTGGCGGGGTTGATGGAGTGAGCGAGGGGGTGTGTGGTGCCCAGCTACCTGCTGGGTTAAACTACAACAAATGTCTGAAATTGTGTACGCCATGTCCTGTGGTTCAACTTTAGCAGTAAACTGTGGTGGCAGGTTCAGGAAAGGGGAAAACAGTTTTGGGGTGGATAGAGATGTTCATTCACTAATGTTGTAGAGAATAGTGAGTTCTTGAACAGGTAAAGTAAGCTGTTAGATATCTCTTCTGTTCAAAAGCAACAGTTTTCTCCTGTGAGATATATCAGCATTAATCCTAAGAAACTGCATGGGAAGAAGAACCTTAATTGCTTCTTTCATTGTTCTGTCAGTGTGCTGAACTCTGTATGTTCAAGGACAACACTGAATCAGCATTGATATGCTATGTTAGAATCCCAGAAAACCTACAAAATGAGTCAAAAGGAAGAAAATAAAAACTACATAACAACTAAAACTCTATTTTTCGGTTCCCCTCACCCTCCACTGCCAGCTCTGGTTCTTTCTCATTCTGCTTTCTTGAAAGTACAGCGAATCGAAAAAACACCATTTTATAGTGAATATTACTGTCTTTGGTGGAAATGTAAGGTCTCTTCTTAGATTTGACAAAGTAAAAACTGGCTTAACTTCTCTAAAGCTCATAGCTATCCCAGGTTATAGATGACTTAACCAAGAGGAATAATTTCAAATTTTTTGTGTGACTTAATCCATCTGGCTTGTGAGAATAGTCTCGCTGACTGTTTAATTAGATAGGTTTTGCATTCTCTAACTCTACAGATACTCATTTCAGAAGACAAAGTACTAACTACTAATAAATCTACAAAGACACTGCCATCATCTGTGGGTCATCTGGTATGTAAGCATCCCATTTGCAGTGAGGGACCTTGTGCGCTATATCAAACTGAGTAAACGGTTACTTCTGAGAGCTCAAACAAGTTAATCAGACTAGCACGTCAGTCTTCACAGAATCACAAGGCTTGGAAGGGACCTCAGGGGATCATCTAGTCCAA
>BOSO01012139.1:32216-67324 GCA_018403395.1 Gorsachius goisagi | reverse complement strand
TAAACCTACCCTGGTTTAGTTTGAAACCATTCCCCCTCTGCAAATTGTAGTTCAAGATTGTAGGGACCATTATGATTGTGTTTGTCTTTTAATGATTATTTAACAACAACAAGAAATGCACAGAAGCTTTTAGGTGGACCATCCAGATTTACTAATTTTCTAGTATCTTTGCATTTATGTTTGTTGTGTTACTTGTATTCATTATTACTGTTGCCCTCCCATTTATATCTGTATAATCCAGATGACTCCTTGGTAGGCTTTGAGGAATTATTTTGTATAAATGGATATATGACAATATGGAGTCATCTAAGATTCCAGTATGTTAAAGAGCAATTCTTCATTCTGGTTCACCACATGGTCCAACAACCAATTGTACTAATAAAAATGAGGGAGGCATCACAGTTCCAGAATAAATAGTTTAGACTAGAGGAGACTAGTCCTGCCCAGAGATGTATACATCAAAACAAAACCCTGCAGCCAGTGACCTCATGACACAAGTGAAGGACTTATTTGCTAAAGGATCAATAGAATGTCCCACTGATGATCAGATATAAGTCACTAAATCATATCAAAAGTGAATTACAAATTCCTGTGTTTAGCCCTTGTCAGAATATTCTCTGCATGGGTAAATTTGGGATTTTAGAACCCCTTAAACCATGATCTGGAACATAGCCCACTTATTTACTTTAACAGGAACAAATTTCAAGTGACCTATTTCGTCACTTCTCTTTCACTTTCTTTTTTCTGAAATGATAGCCTACTTAAGTAGAGAAGACAGATTGCCACCCAAAACCTACGTCCTTTGATGGTGATAGAGCGAGAAAGTTCTCCAGTTCCCAGACTCCAGTCAGGAAGCAGAGTTTAAGCCCTTTCACTGTCGACTGCAATGCTTTGGCAACGTCCATCAGGAACACCACTGCTAACTCTTGATATCCTGATATCTTAGAATCATAGAATGTTTTGGGTTGGAAGGGACCTGTAAAGGTCATCTAGTCCAACCCCCCTGCAGTGAGCAGTGACATCTTTAACTGGATCAGGTTGCTCAGAGCCATGTCCAGCATGGCCTTGAATATTTCCAGGGATGGGGCCTCCACTACCTCTCTGGGCAACCCATTCCAGTGTTTCAGTCTTGTCAAACACCCTCTAAAGTTGCCAGCTAGGATGTATATCTCTGGGAACAGAAGGGCAGCTATAACACTACAATAAGAGAAATAAAAAATAATTATATATTTAAAGATATAGGAAGATAAATGAAACAAAAATATTCACAACAAAAGCTGTGTGCATGATTTTTTTGAGTAAAATAATGAAAGGATATTTTCTATACTGCAATCAAGTGCTATGAATATTATCTATGAGAGGGCAGATAGAATTAAGACTTCAAAAAGCCTCTCAGCATATAATCACACTGCAAGGCTTCAGCATGGCAGAGATTTAAATGAGTGATCTCTCTATACAGTATGGCAGTCTGCAGTGTAGACATAACCTCGATCTGTTTATACTCTCAGACTCTATAGAATATTCATCAGTTCTGGTGTCCCTCTTGTCACTGTTGCTTCAGGTTCCATTTTCCTTTACACGCTGATGTCCATTTATCAAAATATCTGTGTTCTTCTAAAATCAGATGCATTTACCCCATATTACAAATAAATGTAGTGCTCAAAGTGATGCATGAAAATGTTGTTAAAAGAAATTTTTCATTAATAACCTGCTTATGCTTTGCACTTCAGTCACCTGGCTCCTTTTCAGGTTGATCCTAATATCAAGAAGCTACATCGTGCCTCCTGTTACAGAGGTAGTTCCCTTCTGCTCCCTCTATATTTCTTCCCTCCTGAGAGTGATTACATTCTTTTCCAATTACCTCAGTACCAGCTTAAAAAGACATCATGATTTTATCTCCTTGGAATGAGGTACACTGAAAAACATGAAAAAGAAACCTACACTGACAAGAAGACCAGGTGTTTCTGTCTAACTTTTTCTGTGAAACATTTTTAGTTTCAGCAGAGCAAAAATCCAGCCATTTAAACCTACCTATTTTTTCCCTATTTATTTTTACAATGAGGGAAGGTAAGGAATGGTTTTACAAGCCAAGTCTTATTATAAAATTAACCTCTGGGTTATTCAGAATGATACCATGAAAAGAGAAATAGGTGGTGCTGTGAAGAAGGTAAAGAAGCAGGGAGACTCTAAACACAGGTGCATCTTGCACACCTTTTCAATTTGAAACTTTTTTACCAAATCTAGCATAGGCTCAAAAATGTTTAAGCAAGTCAATATTTCTTCCATTAAGGATTAGCAAAGGAGAAGAGTGAATGAGGAGCTGTTACAGAATTTCAGCCAGATTTAATCCACTAGGTTTGTCCTGCTTCTTGTCTGTCACAGGACATCACACTCACCATTTTTTATTATTACGCTTTCTTCTCTTTAAAAATGATACACATATTACCCTCCTCTGAGTTTCCCTACTAATTCAGTGCTACCTTTTTCCAGGATGATCAGTTTTACTGCAATTACCATCTTACTTTCCTTTGACTACAATGTAGAACTTGAGCTCTGAACAGTTACAGACATTTCTTCCAAATTTTTTATTTATTTGGTTTGATTTTTTTCCCCTCTTCAGATCCATCTGTAGAGAGAAAAGTAGTGCACTTAAGTCTAAAATGATCCAAGACCATCCAACATGTCCATCACTGCTTTCTTTATCCCCGCCCCCCTCCCCCCAACAATTCAGTGTTAGTGCAGTCTAATGTAAGACCTCAGCTGAAATTGCATGTTCCCTTGGTACAAGTGAGCTAACCATGTAGGTCACCTGCATGGTGCTTCTTTCTATATAGCTGCCTTAAAAATTCCCTAAGATAATTTCTTTTCAGTTCCTGTGCTGTAAACTGGGCAGGCATAAATTTCCCACACATCCTTGCTTTCATGCAGAATCTTCTCCAGTATATAAATTCTGTGTGTGTGACTCTATGTGTGCGTGTGTGCAAGTGTATATGTATGCATTCTGTCAGAATTTATAAATTACAAAAAGATTAGGCATAAAGGAAGAAATAAATATGCACATGTGTATATATACACAATCAAATTGATAATTATGTTACTTAGCATCTCTGAAGACAGAGTTTCTCACACATAACCAGTGTATTTGAATTAGTGTAGCTCAACTCCAACATGATCCAGAAAATTCAGACTCTGAGCAGCTACTTCACCCTATATTTGATTTCTACTTATTTTGCAACATTTATGATTTTTTTTTTTCCTTCTACAAGTAAACCTCTTTCCGTTAGGAATGGGGCCATCTATTTGCTTACAGAATAACAGCTAAATGTTAAGAGCTCTTAGTAACAATACCATTTTCTGGATGCAAACTGGCAAATTAAGGCTTCCATTTATAAGATCTATTATTTGCCCCTCGCATGCATGTGGGGATGTGTGACCTCTCATCCCAATGTTCAGAATAGAAAAGTCAAGAAAAAACAATAATCAAAACCACTTTAAATCAATGCTATTCTTGGAGGAAAACTAGAAACAAATTGATTTGCTCACTTTCCTGACAGTATCCCTATGTAGCTAAAAATAGTAACATTTTATTTATTGCACTCTCACTGGTAGTGTTTCAGGAAGGTTACTTACTTCTGCAGTGATACTATCTACTAATTTTGAACACATCAGTACACCTTTGGCCTCCCCAGCTACCTGAAGCTGTTCTAGTAAATAGACCACATTGGCTATCTCTGCTTATTGTGTGCTGGTTTTGTTACTTTGTTAATTTATGTTTGATTCACTCAGTGTCATCATTAGTTTAAACCTGATAGACAGAGAAGGATGAGGGTTTGCACATGGTGCAACTAAATAACTGAAATACATCATACACCACCACCCTAGCTGACCTTTTTAAAAATACTGCTGTTTTGTTCCTCTTGACCCACATCATGTGCTAGAACTGGATACACAGGACTGCAGATTGTCATGGCAATATGGGCAGTAACCCATATAGATAAAACCATGTTTAAGACTTCCATGGTAAGTCCTGTTTATCTTTGCTAATCCCTGCTGGCAAAATGCTTTCAACTTCTTAGTTCACGTGCTGTTAACTGGATGCATAGAGTTTCAGTATGATGCACAACACATCCTTACTGCTCATGCATTTTGAAATGGGCTATGAAGCTTAGGATAAATGGTGGGTTATGGTTTTAAACAGATGTTTTGGGTAACTACTTTCCAACGGTATGAGTAGATAATCAACAAAGTGCAAAATAGATTATTCCATCCCCAGGAAATCAATGCAGATCTTGCCAATCCCTTTGGACAATAGAAGCTCCTAGCATTTTCATCACAAAATGGGGAAAAGATTGAATTGATAAAATATGATCTAGGGAGGCTCCACAGAGTCTGTGATACTACCAGCACCATCCAGCAGCTTCTCCCATACACCAGGAATCCTTGTGTCAGGTGCTGCAGAGAAGCAAACTATCAACCAGTCCAAAGAATTGTGCACTTGAGCCAAGGAAGAGAAAATAAGATGACTATAAAGAGAGTAGAAGGAAGAGCAGGATATGCTTGTGGGATTGCAGTGGTGGGTCTGAGGGCCAGTCTTGATTACTTAACTGCTTGTGGTTTTATATTCACCTATAGAGAAGATGAAATTTATGTGAGGCACCTCCAGAAAAAGTTCTTTTGAGGCAGAATTGGCAGACTCCCACACACACTTCTTTCATTGCCCTGATTTGCTTTTTTCCTTAACTGATACTCAGATTTTAGTGTGTGCTTATATTTGGATTTAAATCTTGAAACACTGTCTGCAGGAGCTGCCTAATGCACAGCAACAGACTGTTCAAAGTTTCACTTGTTGGTTGTAGTTTCTAGGACATCTCATTACACAATCTTGTGCTGGAAGACTATGACTTCTAGTGGAAGACTTTTCTCACATATTTTTATGGTACCATTTTCTATTGCTTAAGATCTTTCCCCAGATTAGGCAATCCTGCTCTGGTCAGCTAAGAACAGATTCTTTCATCTTACTCCATCTCAGCATTAGAAAAGGGTCTGCAGAAGAGTGAAGAAGATTAAGCCAACTGTGTAGAAAATAATGTTTCAACTTGTGACATTTCCTCACATATGCCTTATGAAGACAAAAGCATTTTTCCTACTATTTTACTCAAAACCAAACACAACAGAAACTTTTCTTTGGGAAAGCGGTGGTGTATATGATAAACTCTATCTTTTTTCCATTGCATACATGATTATTTTTGTTCTTCATAGAATCATAGAATCATTAAGGTTGGAAAAGACCTCCAAGATCATCAGGTCCCACCGTCAACTCAACACCACCATGCCTACTAAACCATGTCCTGGAAGTACCACATCTACACATTTTTTGAACATCTCCAGGGATGGTGATTCCACCACCTCTCTGGGCAGGCAGGTTTTTGTTTCCTTCATCCCAGCTCTTCCTGTCTAGCTTTTCTGTTATGTCTAAACCATTCAATTACTTCATAAAACTAGAGAATAGACCACTCCTGTCCTTCCCATTCTGCTATATGGTAATGTATTCTGTATGCACAAAATCCAGGTATGTTTTCTCTCTGTTGTTTTGAAGACAACAAATGTACTTGGAACTAGCTTAGTGACAATACACAGAGATTTCCCCCTTTTTATTTAATTTATGGTGCTATTTAATGCAAAGTGATTGATTTTAAAACTTCTGAATGATAGTGCTTCCATTGTAAAACTGTATAGTCAAGAATAGATTTCACCTTGGTTTTGTTTTGGGGGTTTTCTTTGGTTGGTTGGTTGGGGTTTTTTATTTATATCAAGAAAATGAAAGTTTTGTGACATTTTATTTGATGCTCCACAACTCTCTAAAAATTTATCTTTTCCTTGTTCTTTCAGGACTCCAAATTGTTCTATATATCCCCAGCATGCACACATCCACACATTCATGCCAACATAGATTTACATAAATTCATACAGCTACACAAATACATGCATGCACATTTAACCTAAAAAAAGAAAAAAAAAAAGAAAACTGAGAAGGGTTATTATCACTTCCTATAAATGAACAAAAAAAGCTAAACACAAGTAAAGAAGATTTTTCCAAGTGAAAATGAAATGTTGATGAAGAAAAATGGGTACCAACTTTCCCTTACTAAATTTCAGATGGTGCCATATAGAATTGTCAAAGTTTTGCCAGCAGTGCGGAGCTGTACCTTTGAGACACCAGTGCAAGAGCTGCTGGCACTAGTCTAATTGCAGTGCTGAGTAATTAGGATTCAGATACAGAGTGAAGTATAGTTCAGTCAATCTGTAATAGTGAGTTGTTGGGTGATAACATCTTGTTTCCAGAGGTAAGCAGGCAAAGACTCATTTATAGTAGCTGGAGAAAAAAAAAATTACATAAACTGTTATCCTTATTTCCTGAGATAACTTAAATGCATGACTGCACTTATCAAATCCATTTATTTCAGAACCTTTTTTTTTCAAATCTGTTGTAGTAATGTTTGACAATGAGCTAGTTAGTGGCTGAAAGTTTGAACCTTTTGCAGTGAAGTGTAGTTCAAGCTATCACTGTTAGCTCCCTTACCTCCTTTCCAAAAGGTTGGTTGAAGGACATGTCAAAGCAAATATCTACAGCATGGAGCTACAACAAGCAAGTTATGAAAATAATTGAATATTTCAGTGTGGGTAAAGTCTGAGCTACTGCCATATTGACACTGCTTCTGCCATTTTGATTAAACAATAATAAATCATATAATGGCTGACTTCTGAAATAGAGACAGCTAGCATGCTTTTTCCACTGAGTCTGGCAACCAACGACAACTTGTTTGTGAATAAGATTCCTGGTGCTAGTAAAACTGTCCCTATCTTAGTTCTACTAAACTGCATGTACTCAGTCAGGTCTATTCCTGGGACCTAAGCATGGCCTTTTGAGGACTCAGATGGGAGACCACCAGGATATTTTAGGTATCAAAGGCATGAGCAAGGGAGTCATGACTGAAGTCTAGCTGACAGAAAGCAAACAGGTAAAGGAGCTGCATTTGGTCTGGCTTGTTGCTACTGATGGAGAAAATTGAAGAACTATCCCACCACATACAATGCATAAGAATGTCAGCTGAAGTGTTTTCTGTACATCTGAGGGTAGGGGTGAACCTTGCTATCTTTTGATCTTACCTTAAGCCCCAAACTACTGTCTTTATTATAAAAGTAAGAGAGAGGAGCCACAGAAAACACCCTTTGACAACACACAGGCAGCCTGCTGGGTTTTCAGAATCTCAGCAAAGCTCTGCCTCCTTTGTAAAATGCCATGGGAGATTATATGCACTAGTTTGATCTACACGAAGTAGCCTGTCTGGCCTCAAAATATGTAATGAAAATCGTTTGAGCAATAATCCACCCTGGACAGAGTCCTGCATCAGTAGCCTGCCACAAGAATAATTTTGACTAGTCAGTCTGAATCAGCACAAAGACTGAACTTGAAAACAGTGTAGATAAAAGCTCCACTACTTAAATTCAAAGATTTAAGTGATGTTCCTTGCACAAGATATCTACGTGCAAATATATGTTTGCATATTATATATATTTGTGTATATACATAGCCACATTGTGGAATGTATTTTCCCATGGTAGTAACCTCCTTGTTACAGCCATTTCTGTAGCTTTCAACATTGTATCACATTAAATGCCAGACTCCTAGTGTTCATGTTTTTGTAGTTTGTTGTCTTAGGCCAATTCCCTCAAAATCTTCATGCTTTGTTTTGTTTATAAGTCTCTAAGGTAAACTGTTGACTTCAGGTTTTGGTTGGAGGTGGTTTCGGAGTCATTGTTAATATAGAAATCATTAGAAAGCCCAATTATGGTCCATTACTCATTTTTAGCACATACATTTTCTGATTTTTGATCACAGAGGGTTTGTAAAAAGAGAATAAAAGACCCTTGAATAGGTTCCTTGGTGGTACATTGTAAACTTCAATTATTTGTTCCCAGAAACTTTTTTTTTAGTAGAGAAGTGAAATCTCTTTTAAATGGAGCATGATTCAGAAACCCCTAGTAGAAAGGTATTAAACATTCTTTCATTAATAACAGTAATCTGGAATCCCAAAGTGCACTGTCACTTTAAAATGTAGATCTAAAGATGTATTTTTTTTCCCTGCAGTCCATCATTAAGCTGAAGTCATTTTATAGCTGCAATGTTGTAGCCACCACCTCTTCCTGAGAGGGAGGAGGACAGCATGCTGTTAATGCACAGCTGTCACTCACAAATGGCCTGCAAAGCAATTGGACAAAACCATTAGTCTGTAATACTCAGAATTTTCTTCCCCTGTAATTTTCGGTAGATTCGCTTTTTTTGGCTTCCAAAATACAGTAACCGACCACAACCAGTTCATGGTATAACCAAGGCATGAAGAGAAAACCAGGCAATTCTCTTTCTGAGGCCGAAAAGCAATTTTGTTTTTCATCTCAACTTTTCCTCTATCACACACAGACACTGGTGGATTCTCTCTCATAGTTAATGACTTTTGACAGCCACTGATCTCAGAGGGAAAAGCTTGATAACAGTTTTCCTCTCTCCAAAAATGCTAGTTTGCTCAGGCAGGCAAAAGTTCACAGAGAAGCTGGCAGGCTCCTTCTGCTTTGCAATCATATTTTGTGAAATACAATCATCCAACATACTTGAAAAAGCTTAACTTCCCCCTCAGAATACAGTCCTAGTTCTGAGTGTCAGAGGGGTTTTTTGCCCCTTATCAAAAGAGGATGATTGTACTTTTCACCAGTAGCAGAAGAGTGTAAGGGAGAGCAAGATGAGAGGAGGTCTGTCAGCTGATCTGTTGACATTTTCCTATACATGTCTGCAACAAAGTTATTCTGATTTGAAAGCCATTCTAGATCATCGCTAAATTCCTCCCGTAAAGAGCTTCGGTTTTTTAGAAGGAGTACGCTTCTGCTATCGCGCACATGCACACACACACGTACACCCACAGAAATTAACTCTTGTAAATACGTTATGAAAATCCTTATGCTTTATACCATTTTCTTTCTACCACAAGTGCATCTCAATTTCTAGCTTCAGTGAAGATAGCGGGGAGAGAGAGAATGAGAATGGAAAGTGGGGGTGGGGGCAGCTTTAGTTTAAAATGCAGACAAATCTGCCTTTTCTGCTTGATGGCCTGTAACATTTCCATGTAGTGTACTTTGCATGGCAGAACAGCTACTAGTAATAGAATTTCTCACAGTGGAGGTTAATTACTTTTCAGCTACAGCAAAATAAATTTCCTGTCAAGTCCAGTGACAGGAATATGCCACTGTCACCATTTTTACCTGCAGTTTTAATTCACAGTTAATATTTGACACTAGCTTGTATTCAGGGGGCCGATCTCCTGAAGAGTAGGGTTTCCCAAAAGAATAGGACAGGCTGGCAGCAATGTAGTATCAAGATATGTGGAAAAGATTGCACTTCGCCTCTCCCCCAGTGCACTGTAAAAATTAACTGACCTGCCTCTCACTTTTAAAGAACAAAAGGGAACCTTGTATTTGATGAAATAAAAATGACATTGTAAAGCGCACCTTAAAATACAGGGCAAAAGAGTGAGGTGGCATATCTGGTCTAACTTTACGCTAAGCAAATCTACATAACACACCGCTTCCTTTCTCTTTCCTGGGCTTTAAAAATCCAATCTTTTTGAGTCTGATAATTTTGTTGTAAAAGCTGAACTCGTGTATGAGACAGTAAACCTCATGTGGTTGTGAATGGTAGAACTATTTTCCCTAATTACTTACTGATTCTTCAAATTAGTTCTCACATTTCTTTGTCTTGAAATAAATCTCTCCTGTTGCAGAGACAATAATGCCATTTATCAAGTGTTGGTGTGATATGCATTGTCCCACTCTAATCTTTAACTAATACAAAGTCCTGCATGAAGTCATATTGGTAATCCTTAGGAACATAACAAAAGTATGCCTAGGGCTTTCCAACCTCCATTTGGGCTGCTTAGACTACAAGGGAAACTCCTTGACTCATTTAGCTTCCCTAGTCAGAGTCTTATTTTCCAACATTTTAGTGATTTTCATGATTCTGATGAATCAGCATGCTCCTAAATTTGTCTGATTGTATACATGGGACTAACAAAGTAGGGGTTTTTTACACCTGAGGCTTATTATTGCACTTCTCAGGAAACATAAGGAAAAAACAGTGACTCTTCATTTACCAAAATTAAAACCAGAAGGCAGAAGATGAAATACCAGGAGTTTTATCACATAGGCTTTTTTCCCCATACGAGTAGCCTCAGTTGTTTCTCATTACCTGTGCTCTTCCTCTTCAGGAGGTGACCTGTGACACTGAAGAACTGTGAAGGAGCAAGGCCGGATGAACATGTAAGTTATGGGGAAGCTGCGGGGAGATGAAGGATTTTGGAAGCTGCATGGGCAGATGAAGGACAGCTGGATCAGACTGGTGGAGAACAATGCAGGAGTGTACCTTGCTGACCTGACAGTGCTTGGTCCTTCCCATAATCATGCTGGGCCATAAGTTCACTGATAAGGTCCAGTAAATCAGTAGAAATACCAAGGGAGCTTGCATGCATGAGTGTTTTGTGAACAAAATATATTGGCAAAACTGAGAATTTAAAAGATTTTCAAAAGCAAACAACATTTAGAGTGAAGTCTTCACCAACGCTGATGTCAAGATTTCTTAGTTTCTAAATGAATTGTCTGAATTTTTACACTACCGAGATCAAATAGGATGGCATTAGGGTGTGTTTTAAAAATAGACCTGAAAAACTTGGGGACCTTATTCAGAAGCATGGTTTCTGTCAAAAAAAGTGACTTGAGGTAGAGCTGGGTAGCACCGACTGCATTTAACACCTGGGTCCCTGCTTCACTTTAGGAACACATGATGTTACAAAAACCACACAGAAGATAGGTCACAGCTTCTCATGTATGAAATATTTCATTTTAGCTGCAGAGATTGGTTATAAACAGGGACGCATTAGATCTAATTGATTTTACTGTTGTTTAAGGGACTGGAATGGAATTTCAGTTTTTTGCAAACCACAGGAGGCATCAGAGTTTTCCATATCTTTAAAAAGTCCTCAAATCCTGTCTGGCAATGTAGATAGAACAATTGGGCCTACTGAAATTGCTTTTTTTCAGAGTATTAAGCTCAATTCTGATGGTTAAAGCAGAGATGAACTTTTGGCTTAGAAATGAAGCTAGCCCAGAAGGGTGCTATTCAGCATGGTTTGAATTTCTGATTCACTTTCTGAGCTATTTGAAACTGCTTTATGTTGCTTGACTCATATTATTCATCTCCGTGAAAATCTGTATTAGTGAAATGTCAGCTCCTTTGCGAGAGCATATGGGGCTTTTTAAGGTGTCTGTAGGTTCATAACAATATTAAAACATGCACCTTTCTCTCAGAAAAAGTTCCCATGGTATAGTTTCAACCTTTCATAAAAAAAGCCCCAGGCAGCACAATGCAGCTCATATCTACACCACCAAAATGTTCACACTAGTGTCATTCAGCATTTTAGAATATGTCCATATATGTTTTAGGTTTTGCTTAAATACCCAATGAGAACTCCTAAAATTATGAAGGATTCTTAATCTGCATTTTGTGCTCCCTGGTTTTCACTTTGTTGTCAATCACTGTTGTTAACATTTATATAGAAACAAAAATTCAGTGCCTATATTCCAGTGCCTATATGGCTTGGAATCTCATTTCTTGCTTCTGAGACTTTTATGAAGCCTTAAACAGAGAACTATAACATCACACAGAAAACAAGCAACATGACCAGATAAACTCTTGAGAAATCAAGTCTTAACTGTGGAAATATACTGAATTCCATGTCAAATAAAACAGAAGGTATGTGAGCTGCCTACAGATGTAGATATGTGATTTTCTTACTTGCTATTTTCATTTTCTTCCTTAAGCTTCCTCCACAGCAACTGTTCAAAGTAGGAAACTCCTGCAGAAAGATGTCATCTCAACTTGTGTTTTGGTAAGTTAAATCTTATCATGCCTGGAAGATGAGGCACAGCTTCCCAAGAGATCCTGCTGTTGTTGAAAATAATTGCCTATGGTTAAAGTAATCTGTTATGAAATCAGTTAAATTCTTCATGTGGTCATCTAACAGCAGATCAATCTACATATGTTGCTTTCATATTTAGTTATTTCCACAAATTTTTGATTAAGAATACAGTTTATACATGTAATATCTGTAAGGCAATGAGAAGGAGGCACTAAATCCCTTGTTTACCACACTGGGCATCTAAAATCAACAAATGCATAGCCGTTTGTTTAAGAAGAAAGGAAATAAGAGAGACAGGGAATTAGCTTTGGCACCTGTTTTATAGCTGTGGGACTATAAAGAATCAAAGGTAAGAAAAAGTGGTATTTGTGGCTTAGAAAGCATCTCCAAAGACAACTGTTCCTTTACTTTTTTTCCTCTTTTCCTTTTTTCTTTTTCATTCCACATGTTCTGATTTCTCACATCTTATACAGCAAGCTACAAAATTATTAACAAGAAATGCTATCTTCTGATCTTGGCTGTCTTAAAAACATTAGCGAATGATGCCATTTATCATCATATTTCTTATTAAAGCTTGGAAGAAAGAGCACACAGCAGTGCATCTTGGAAGTCATAGCTGTGAAGAAAAGCACTTTCTGCTATTTTCTCACTGATTGTGGCTAATGTTAAAATAATTACTGGTAAAGGGTCACCCTGCTGTTTGATTGCCAAGTTCCACAGTTCCAATGACTTCAGGTTCTTCCCTATTTAAAACTTTAGTTGGCTTAGTTCAGGCTATTTTATGTGTCTCTTTACATGTTTTCAAAATCCCTTAACACCTCAAGCTCTCTTTGTCAGGGACTTGACAAAATCAAGGTCTTAATGAAGACACATTGTGAAGGAGCCTGTGCATTCCAGTGATTTTTTTCTTTCTTTTAATAAAAAAAAAAGAGGGGGGAGGGGTGTTGGATAATGTCAATTGAAAATAAAGTCGAAATGTGCTGGCTGTGGACTTTATTCCTTGTGCTGTTTTACTGTAATCATCCTTGTTACTAGGAGCACTCTGGGAGCGACACTATTTCAGCAAGGAAAGGAGACCAAAATCCTCTCTTAGAAAAACATGCATCCACTGATTTCTGTTTCTGAGAGTGTTTTCCATTGTACTTTGAGGTTTTTTTATTTCCAACTGACTGTACTGGGATTCTTGATCTTAAAACTGGGGGGCTTTTCAAGTCACTTTTCTTTGACACACTGTAGTAGTTGTTACCAAAATTAATTCATTAAGTAAAGATACAATGATTATGTACAAATCATTAAGCAAAGTCTACAAAGGATGTTTGTCATTTTAAGGATCATGGAAAGATAGCGTTAAGATTCATATATGTTTAGTTAAGACATGCAATCCAAATATAATTCTCCCTCCCAGTTCCCCCAAAACTGTGCCCTGTGTTGGGCATGACCATACAGGACACCGCTGTTGGTTGAAAATTTCCTTGTTCAGGACACTGCTGCTTCTCACAGAAATTCCTGATAAAACAGGAAACATTTTTTAAAGCACCCTCAACTTTCCCCGTTCTCTAAATCTGTAGGTGTTGGTAAATCTTAGTCACAAATTGTATGTGTCTGGTCAAGGCTACTGTTTATTTCAATAGAAAAAATGGCACTTTGCTATGACTGCCTTATACTATGACATGCAAATCCTTAGCATTTCGAACTGTAACAGTGTGGACAGCCATGTACTTCGCAGCAGCTGTTATTTTTAGGTGAAATACCACCACCTATAGAATGCAATCAGGACTCCTGATATAATGTAAAGTGGAAATATAAAGATGGTTGATTATTTTGTGTTAGGTCCAACCATTTCATTCTATCATCTGTCTTTTTTCATCACCCCCAGTGTGATACCCTGGAATGGAGTTCCTGACACGTAATAGAAAGCTGTGGTGAAAACATTAATATGTTCCCTGGTTCAAGCAGTCCATGTTGTCTCAGAAGTAAATGGAAAGTCTCCCGACCTTTTCATTTACTTCTGAGACAACAGGCTTGAGAGGAAATATTTTGCCAGCTGTTTTAGTTTTAAATTACAATGCCATGATTGGTTTCATTTCTGGGTCACCCATAGCAACCATTACTTGAAACTGCAAGAACAGTCCATGCTGCATTTAAAACACTTCAGGTTAAAGTCCAAGTTCTATAATTTATCTGACATATTTTTTTACGACAATCAAATTCACTGCCTTGAAAAATCCTGTTATTCCCTCCAGTATCTCCCACTTTTCAATACATAATTATGTGGGTGCTTGGCACTAAAATATCAGTTTCTGTATCTAGTAAGAGATTAATCATTGTGCTGAGGTAATTCATGTCATGTACATGCAATCAGTGGCCAGAATAGTATCTTCAGTATAAATGAAACTTAGGCCAAAACAGAGATCAATACAACAGAATTTACTTTGGCCCAATGCAGCAGATTTAATTTTATTCCAATTTTAATAGTGTCCATCAAGTAACACAGATATCAAATTACTTAGACTATTATTCGTAAAGGAATCTGTCTGAATCTTATTTAGAAGCAAGCAGGACTGAATCTTATGTTTCTTGCATGTTCCTATGTACATGGGATCATCTATATATGTGCAAGAGTTTAATGAATGTTGAAATTAGTGTAATGAACTGCCCTAGAAACAGATGTTTGACTGACTTCCGTACTTATGTTTGAATCCTGATGTTTTTTGCCCTACAGCCAACTGCCTCTCCTTTAAGTAAAATAGGCAGGGTCTGCTCCTGCAACTTAAGGTCAGTGACGTGGCAGAGCTTCATGGCTTAGTTCCCTTCTGCATGAGACAGGATGGCCTTTTACATATTGTTGATGGGGGTCAGCCCCTGGCCTACGCTATGTCTCAGACTATACCCAGGCACTGACAGATGACCACAACGAGACCGAGATGCATTTTAACAGTTAAACAGTACAGATGATCCTACTCTGCTGCTCAAGATTGTACATTGACCTTACCTAGTCTGCTAGTGTAGACACAGCCAACCAAGCCCCACCTCCTGTCCTCTGCAAGGCAAGGGAAGATGGTAGGTAGGATGAAAGGAAAGACAGACAGAAAAGCAAGGTAAATTTGGTCCTAAAGTGCATTTAGTGCTACACTGTCTAGGTAAGAGGAGATATGCTATCATAGACCACCATTACATCACTGGATCCTTAGTAAACTTTGGCTGGAAACAGAGATTTATTGGATTTCTCTCACAAAATGTTCCATGATAGAGGATCACAGGAATGTTTTGACAACTAAGGGATTAAAAATAGTTCTAAAAAGAAAAATAATACTGATACATCTTCTTGTATAATATGTCAACTAATGTCAAACAGCATAGATTGACATCAGAGCATGTGTTAAATGCTGGTTTTAATTTATTGACATGTACTTTTGGTTTCTTCATGAGAACTTTAAATGCTTAAATCTTACACTACATGTCCCAGATTAACCTCCAGTAACATTAACTCTGGCTAATGCCTCCATTATTTCTTACCACTTATGTTGAATTTTGTGAATACTCCAGGGAACTCACTCCCCTTTCAAAGTCCTGTATGTCTCTAAAAACCATTGAATATAATCAGCTACAGTGTAATTTTAAATGTCAAGGCTAAGGTCTGCCAGGTATAATTTGTTCTTCTGCTGAAATTTAGATGTGTGTTTTAGTTAAATTGAGATTGTCTGTTTCAAGAAATGCCCCCATAATAGGACACAAAGCTAATGTCAGTTCTTGCTGAAGAAGAAAAAGGTTTAACAATAACATCAAAAAGGAATTGATCAGCAGACCTCAACATAATTTCTCCCATCACATCAGCTGCCACAGCCTAGCTGTCCTGTACAAACCACTTGACAAAGTCTGCCACTGCAGTTACTGCAATATTTATAGCCACACTGTTTATGCCTCTACAGTTATAGCTGTGTCAGCACTTTAATTATAAACCTTATTTTCCAAAGATTTACTACTAAGCAACAAAAAAATCACCCTCAGCTGCAAGTTGGGATGTGAAGTGTTCTCAAGTGTACATATGTAATTTGCACTTAGGTTGTGATAGGCTGGATTCAGTGCCTACTGAATAATGAAGGCAAAGGAAAAACTAAAAAGCTATCATGTATGTATAATTATCAGCATTGTTCAATGTGAATAAAGAGTTTTGCCTGGGAAAAAAAAAACCCTTTTTTTCCTATATTTTTGACTCTAATATTATAATGATTTTTTGTAGCAACAATCTTGATTTAGTATTACTGGCATAGCTGAAATGCAAGTATTTTAAAAGAGTTATGTTCATCTATAGTAACTACCTGATATTACACTATAAAGATTTACCACAACTTTCACTACAAAAGTCACATCTTCAGATTACCCATTGCTCAGAACTGTGCATTTCAGGACTGAATTTTTCAGTCCTTGCCTTTCTGTTTAATTTTTTTTTCCTACTATTTACCATCAGGTGGTACAGGCAAAACCAACATAATATTTAATTATCTAACTATATTTACAACATTGAGGAACTGGTCTATTTAAGAGAAGACAAGAGCTTTCATTATTTCATTCTTTTTAGTGTTCCATGAAACATCACAAAAACTTCTAAAAAGCGTAAACACAAATAGACACAAATATAAATGAATAAACACAAGCACATGAATAGACATACCTCTTTTAAATGATCTGCCATTTATTTGGCTAATCTTGCCATTTTTCTTTAATATAATCCCACTGAATTTTCCCCTTCTCTGGAAATCACATAGCAGTAAATGGTTGAGTGATATTTGACAAATTCTCCAAATTATATTTTTCTTCAATTGTTTAATAATGTCTACAGGTGTATGTTCTGTTCACCTTGTCCTATATAGATAGAATTACTACCCATTGAAATACTACTGAGAACACATGAGCATGTGTTTCCATATGAAATATTTTATAAAATTAAATATAATTTGGATTAATATTTATCTTATTTTTGTGGGGAACGGGACTTTGAAAATACTGCTGAAAATGGTTCTTTTTCCTGAGCTTCATACTGTGAGATGTAATCAGGTACAACCCAGGCAATGAATGAAGCAGATCTCCATGCAATTTCTGAACAGCATGGTTCTCTTTAATTACTTGAGACAAGATAATTTGTCCATGAACTACATATGAAAGTAGACTCCATCTACTTTACTGGCAAGCGTTATCCCTTGCCAGTTCCCATATTGCCTCATAATGTGGGTGCCTCTATGTGGAGTTACAACAACAACAGGAATTTGTATTATCAGGTTCCTAAGACAGTCAAAAACTTTATGACTCTCTCACAAATTATGTACTCACTGACAGGGATCCAAAGCCACTAAAGAGTACCGATTCTCTTCAGAAAAGTTCTTGTTCACTTTCCCCTAAGATTGTATTTGCGATTCATTTTCCTGGGTATGTGGCTTACTGGAATGTGCTGGAAACTCACCTGAAGTACAATGACAAACATGAAAATAAACATATCCATTGTATGTTAATTGTAGAAGTTTCCTTGAAGATTTATTTTTGTTCCAACTAGTGTCTCCATGATATTTTAGCATAAAAATAAGTGAGTTGGAGCTTTATTACCAAGAATCCTGAATAACTTCTAGAGAACACTAGGGGCTCCTTTCCTAAAACAGAATTGCATCCAACTGCATGCAGCTGACTCAGTGGAAAGATTCACATCAAGCTTTCATGTGATACATATTTATTGACATGACTGAAACAGATTTTGTAGTTTCTCTCTCTGCCTTTAATGTAATAAAGAAAATTTTGCCAGTAACAAAAATAATAAGAAATCAAAGCTTAAAATACTGTGTGGGTCTTTTCCCAGTTGGCAAAAGACGGGTAGTTAACCCTTAGGCTGACACAGATTCCTTCAGTCATTGCACTTTTTTCCTTCATGTTGGTATGGCTCTGTGATTCGCTCCAAGCTTCAGCTTTGAGATTCAGATCTTGTGTCACTTTGTCTCACAACATTGAGATTATTTACCTGAAGTTCCATTTATATCTCTATATAATGATTTTTCTATAACACTGTATACAAAGAAGTATCTTCAGTGTTCCTGACAGGACACTTAGAAGACAAATGGTCACTTAGAATGGTTAAAAGAAAGTGAAAGAGCAATGTGTAAAAAAAAGCTATACACAAAGGGTAAAGTACTTGAATTTATAACATTGAAGACTATTGAATCATTATGGTGATGGATTGTCTTTGCTATCTACAAATAATACACTGATCTTCTTGTCTAAAACAGTGAGTTTACTACATTTAATCAACAATACTGAAGAACACTAATCATTACCTCAATCCAAATTAGGTTTTAGAAAATCTCTTTTTAAAAAAACCTGTGCACAAGAGGATAAAATGATAAGATGACAACTTTTATTTGGTGCTTTATCTCTGAAAAACAGAACACATAAGTTCTTAAGTGCTCCATCCACAGTACAACATTGGTAGGACAGTCATGGTTTAATTTAGCCACTAGATAGCATGACAGAGCATTTTTGAAGTCAGAATAGTCCACACACAAACAAGAAAATAAAAAAAAAAAAAGATCTTGCTAGTAACTGCTTTAAACATCAGGTGTGAAAATTCTAGAGAGGAGCATAGGAAAGAAAATATAGGGCTTGTCCCCATTTAGAGACATTTCCAAGCATACTGAACTCCTCATGGCTCTCTGGTTGTGAAAGGGATACAGGGGTGCACCAGACTGAGACATGACACTGAGAACTCACATCATTTGATCTCAAAGGGATTCTAAGTATTAGAAGTGGCAACCTGAACTGGTATGACCTCTTTTCAGTCTACATCTTATGCCTCACAAACAGAATATCCTTTAAAATATGGACTTCTAGCAGGATGCTCCAGCTGACCAGGGATCTTCAGTAGCTTCTTTTAGGGTGAGCAGATCTGAAAACTGTGCCAAGAAAAGACTAATCATTCAGGTCAGGAAAACTGGGACAGTAGCCTGGAGGTTTCACACTACCACTAACAACATCAACTTCCTAGGCATTGTATACTGTGATCCCCTTAGAAATATACTTTTCCCAGTTCTGGTGAAGCCCTGGCCAGGGTCCCCAGCTTGCAGTCACATAGCAAAATGGCTGGGTAGCTGCATACCCCAGAAATCCTAAAGAAATTAAGTGCTTGGGACTGAACTGGAAATTAGACCGTTGTACTTAAGAGGTGATCAGTGAGGCACTGGTTTAGAATCACTGCAACTGTGAGTAATTAACTCTATGCTAGAAGGTGAAAAACCAAGTGCCTTGATCCTGCATTATGATAACAACTATCTAGTTGCTTGAGTAGGGGTACTGATTGCTGGCAAGTCGTTTGGTAGCTCAGAAACACTGTGCCTTTGGACTGTGCCACTGGATGGGCATAGATGTGAAGACCTGATTTCGGGGGAACCTGAGACCTCTCATTACAGAGTTTTTGCACAGTGATGCACAAGTGCCTGACTTCCCATGGGCCCTAGGAGCCCTGCAGCATAAATTATCATCACTGCACGTGCAGAAAACCATTCTCCCTGCTACCCACTATAGCCGTGTGATTTGTAAACTCTGTAAGACTCTCAGTGTTGAGTTTTATTTTGACAAACTCCATAAAGCTCTAGGATTTTAACTTCACCAGGAAGAGGGTGTAGGAATTCTGATTTAGACACATCTAAGAAATAACTTTATTACACACTTTATTAACTAGTCATTAAAATCTATTGGGTTTAAGTGTTTGAATTAAATGCTGTTTCCCTCCTGAAGAAAAAGCGGCCACTCTTGAAAACTCAGGGATTCAGATCTCTGTGTATTATAATTGGTAATTCCACACCTTTCATGTAGCAGTGAAATAGCTCTTTTATGGTAACTTTCTACCATGTCACACTTACACTGTGGAAAATCTTGCTCCCAATGTAATGTAGTCACTGATAATTCAGTTTATGTTACTGAAGATGCTAAAATCTATATTACAGTCATGTAGCAAAACAATAATAAAAATGTGACATTTTATTGTTTCCTTAATTATTGTTCCTTAATTATATTTTAAATAAATTTTATTTAGGCATATGATTCATTATAAGTACACCCCAGCACTCACCATTATATATACTTTGCAAAATTAAATGCTTTGTAGAAGCACAATGGCATTGCTTTATTAGAAATGAGCATGCTTATGAATGCAGCTTAGAGGTAGATTTTATTTTTTTACCTTCTAATAAATCCTAAGTCAGTACGGTCTTCAGCACCTAAGGTAACCTGACTGATATTGACATATGCTACAGGCTTTGACAAATAGAATGATGAGATCTTAAGTAACAGATAAATTCTCTCTGAAGAACAGTTTATACGGTTTGGCTATCTTCCAAGGGAAAAATCATATAGCATAGTTAACCAATGATACTGACATCTGCCTCTCACAAAAAAAAAGCCAAGGGAATCTTGTAAAGGTCACAGTGCTAACCGGCAGGGTAACTGATGAAGTGAAGCCTGTTACATACTGTACTGCACACAACAGCATGCTGGGGAAAAGGAAGCAAAACAGAGTAATTTCCTTTTCTGCTGTGAGCACACAGATATGCAGATTTCAGTAAGGACTGAATGTGAAACTTCAGCTGAAGATGTGTGTATGCAGTTATATTGGCAAAATGAATTTTTGATATAAACAATGCTGGCTTTCTTTCCTAAAGTATCTGTCAATGAAATGCGAAGTTCCATGACATTTACATCACTCATTTCAAAAATCCTTAATTTTTTTGTTTGTTTGTTTTGTGGGGTGGTTAAAGCTTTTCTGCTTCAGGTTTCTAGTGAATTAAAAGTTATAAATAAAGCCCAGAGGGATATGACAATTTGTAGTGAGGGTTTCATCCTGCCCATGCTGAAATGAAGTGGATGACTTGGTACTCTGTTTGCTGTGCGACTAGGAATGGCCAGTTGTTAAGCCTTGCAAAAGATAATAAACTTGACCATTCCTTCTGATCAATGACTTTTAATCAGAGTAATGGAGCAAATCTTGCATCTCAATCATGTCAAGGTACTTTTCTAGATAGCGTCAATGATATGATCTTGGACCTCTCTTCTGCCTGTAACCAACAGATAATATCCAGAGGCGTAAAGGGTGGCAGAAACAGAATACTCTGTAGTACTCCTTAATATTCTTCCCTACACTTTCTTTATCCTGTCCTCAGTGAACAAAATGTTCACATCCCAGAACCAGTAGAAAGCCCAATATTTTAGTTTTAAAATGAATGCATGTTGTACAGTTTTCACTGGCCTAATGGCAAGGCTCAATAATAATGGCATGAAAAAATTGAAGAAAAAGGCTTATATCTTTTAATCTACAAATATTTTACAAGTTTTCATGCGGTAAGGCAAAATAAAGCAAACTGCATTTGCAAGAAAAGTCTCTGAAGATGCATGCGCACTTTTTTCTACTAACACTGAAAAATTCCTATGAATTGTTTATATTACTATAGTGATAGAAAGCAGTGTGGAACCCTCTGAAAAGAGAAGAAACAGCCCTGTCCCCAAGGACTGCACAGTCTGAAAATAAATTGTTATTACATACAGTAGAAGCTCTTTTACAGAGAAAGAAAGGATTTGGTACACTGAGAGAGATTTTTGGAAGAAGAAGGGAAAAGTTGGCTTAATAAAGCCCAGAGTATTGAATACTTTAATATTATTTTAATCAGTATGGGGCCTTTTCATATTAACTGCTTCAACTAAGCAAATATTGTTCTGCAGACATATATTTTTGTACTAGTTATTTTAATTATACAGTCTGCTGGAAATGTAGGCTGAGGCTGGCAGTTCCATGTGCCAACTTGTTTGTTTTTATAATTCTGTATTTTATAAGAGAATAAAACAAAGATATGGGTTTCTAAGCATTAGTGTGCATGACTCACCAGGCACAGTGCAATTTGTAGTAGTCTGGGCTGCCTGACACTTAATAAGTGTGGCAGCTCAACCAGTAGGGAGGAAAAAATATTTGTCTTGAGAAAATCACAGGACCATTTGCAAGTTTGAGATTTTTGGTGTTGAACATCAACATTTTGTCTTACTTGGGGATGGAAGGGCAGAGTAGGACTGAAACACCAGAACACAAAAAGAAACAAAAACCTGCCCATTTTGGAGAAGTTACTGACAGGAAAAATGGGTGTGGTGGGTTGACCCTGGCTGAATGCCAGGTGCCCACCAAAGCTGCTCTATCACTCCCCTTCTCAGCTGGACAGGGAAGAGAAAATATAACAAAAAGTTCATGGGTCGAGATAAGGGCAGGGAGATCACTCAGCAATTAGCATTATGGGCTCAGGCTCAACTTGGGGAAAAATTAATTTAATTTATTACCAATAAAATCAGAGTAAGATAATTAGAAATAAAACCCTGAATCTTAGAACACCTTCCCCCCGCCTCTTCCTTCTTCCCAGACTCAACTTCACTCCCGAATTCTCTACTGCCTCACCCCAGCAGTGCAGGTGAATGTGAATGGGGGTTGTGGTCAGTTCATCACACGTTGTATCTGCCGCTCCTTCTTCCTCAGGGTGAGGACTCCTCACACTCTTCCCCTGCTCCAGCATGGCATCCCTCCCACAGGAGACAGTCCTTCATGAACTTCTCAAATATGAGTCCTTCCCACAGGCTGCAGTTCTTCATGAACTGCTCCAGCATGGGTCCTTTCCATGGGGTATGGTCATTCAGGAATAGACGACTCCAGTATGGGTCCCCCACAGGATCACAAGTCCTTCCAGCAAAGCTCTTCCAGCATGGGCTCTTCACAGGTTCACAGGTCCTGCCAGGAGCCTGCTCCAGAGTGGGCTTCCCACGGGGTCAAAGCCTCTTTCAGACATCCAACTGCTCCAGCATGGAGTCCTCCACAGGCTGCAGGTGGATATCTGCTTCACTGTGGACATCCATGGGCTGCAGGGGCACAACCTGCCTCACCACAGTCTTCACCATGGGCTTCAGGGGAATCTCCAGTGCCTGGATCACCTCCTCCCCCTCCTTCTTCACTGACCTTGGTGTCTGCAGAGTTGTTTCTCTCACATACTCTCACTCCTCTCTCCAGCTGCAATTGCTGTAGTGCAGTTTTTCCCCCTGTTCTTAATTAAATACATTATCCCAGAGGCACTACCACCATCACTGATGGGGTGGGCCTTGGGCAGCAGCGGGTTCACCTTAGAGCCGGCTGGCATTGGCTCTATTGGACATGGCTGATGCTTCCAGAGGCCTCCTGTAGCCTCCTCCTCTACCAAAACCCTGCCATGCAAACCCAGTACAGTGCAGTACCTCTAGTCTGCCTACAACCTTCTGCAGAGCAGTAACCAGGATATGATTACAATAAATCTACAGCAAGAATTATTTTAAAGATAAAGATGATAGCCAGGAGAACAGCAGCATTTTCCCTGTTGTTTATCTGAGACTTAGAAAAGCAGTCATTATCTACCAGGACTTGCTGAAGTCCATGGTGAAATGAGGAAAAGACAAGACTGCAGTGTCCTGCAATCTGCTGAATCCATTCACTAGATGACAGCGACAAACTCTAAGAATAAAGTCTATGGTCTCTGTCTTTAGGGCATTGATATCAGTTTTAGTCCTTAGGCTTTATTATGTTGACATACTTTTTTAGTGTGTTTTCCAGTTTCTAATAAAAGCTTACATGAACCCAAAATCATGAACTTGCTCTACTACTGCTCTTCTTTTTTTTAAACATGGATGCAAAATGAAAGACCATCTTTTCAAACAAGTCAGCCTAGCTGATCTTAGAGCAACAGTTATTATAGCAGTTCAGAAATCATTGAAAAGGTCACTTAATTTCCAAAGAATCCCTCTCACTTAGCATTTGGAATTCACTGCTTTCCAAAAATGTAAGTTGATGATTTTTTAAAGTAACTGCTGTGGAAAATTATAATGCACAGCACTTTGTTGACTTCAGTGGGACTGAACGCAAAAAGATAGACCTGTTTTCTGGAAGATATTAAGTCAATGGACTTCACTTATTTGCTGTTTTTGTCCTGCTTACTATCTTTCAACTCCTGGGGAGAACCTCAATTGGATTACGTTTTCAGGCATACTCTATGCAAGTGAATAAGAAATGTAAGCATGTATGAAAACAAGGATCAACTGTAAGGGTTCCAACAGTTCAGAATGGAAGATAAATACACAGAGCTGTAAAAAAAATAATATTGTTTGAGTGAAGCTACAAATCTAATGTATTCACATAATGTACATTTTAACAGTGTAATTCTATATGCTGAATGAATGCACTAAGGATGCATGTTATCTGCAGCTCTACTATTTACTGCAAGAGGTATAATTCAGCATTTTTCAATAGGGCCAAATTCTCTATGCACAGAACTGACCCATTGATTTCAGTGGCATAGGAATTAGTAGAGCAAGACCGGTCAGCTATCAAAGTGCATTACAGCTAAATGGAAAGGAAAACTAAAAAGTGAAATTTTAAATCAAGAAAAATGGTACATTCAGTGATTAAGGAAAATTAGCTAGAAATGTATTTTTTATTTTTCAATTTGGGCAAATAACTTCTTTGATAACTAGAAACAAGAATGGGCCTGTCTGGGGATTTAGAATTCCATCTTAATTTGGGGGTTTAGGTTTCCAGAATTTTACACAAAAAGTTCCACAATGTGGAGAAATTAATCTCTAGTTTACTAGGCATTTCTAGAAGACAACTGGAAAATCCACAGAAAAAAAGTAGATCTTCTAGTGTTGCTCAATCTTCAGCAATTAGGGAATACTCCTCTAGATCCTCTTGAATGCAACAGAGAAAGGACCATGAATAGATTTTGACTGAGACTGGGACAGCTTTTTGCCTACTAGAGTTTGGAGGAGACAAAAGTAACTAAAAAAATAATAAAAAGTTTACCCTCACTTTTGGAATGATCAGAACTTTAAGGCAAAATCTTAAAGACTTCCTCATTCACCTCAGAGCTGTAGAGAAGCCCTTAGGTGACCTTACTGTGAAAATGAAGAGTCCTACACAGAAAGAACATTTATTCTTGTTGGGTTTCAAGTTTACTGAACTGAAGATACTCCTGTTTCTCTTCAAAAGACTGCTTACCCCTCAAATAGAATCACTTCAGAAATTTGCTGTCTCAAGCGAGAACACTTCAGTTTCAGAAAAGCAAAACTTTTCATTAAAAGTCTAGGTACTCTAAGAACTTACTATTTCTGAAGTAACATAGGAGTTCCCAGTTTCAGAGATCTCTCTACACATCTGCTTGAGCAACTATTGTCACCTATTAAATGACACCAGTTAGAAAACTTGCATTTGATGGAAATTTTAATTCCTGTCTCATAGTAGCAAGCAACAAACCCTGCCAAATGGATTAAGACTTCCAACAGAAGAGCAGAATATGCATTGTTTTCCTTTCATATCTTTACCTTCTCCAAATAAGGATCCACAAATGGTACATTCATATCAGTTACATGCTAAAGTCTTTTTCTCATGCATTTGCTAAAGAGATCAAGTCATAATATACTAATTTCAAGTCATAATATACTAATTTCACCCTTGTACTGTTACAGGTCTTAAACAACATGTTGATCAACTGTTTCCCTCCCTTTGCCTTACTTTTGGCAAAGTGCTCACTCCTGCTCCTTTTAATCTATATAGCACTCCATCAATGAGTATTCTAGTACTTTTGGCTTTATTTTCCATAATGCACTAATGCTGAGAGTTTTACATCTCTTTTGCATCAAAGGTCAACAGTATCAGTCTCCCTTGCTGGGAAGAAAAGTGGAATTAATGTAAGTGAAAACTGCTAATTGGCAAGAGGTTGTCTCTTCTGAATACAACATCTCTCCACAGCTGAACATGATAGCTATGTTTGTGTAGCAAGGTGTTCCCAAAGTAGAAATTGCCCCTGAAAGCAAGAGAAATTGTTATTATTATTATTGTTACTACTATTATTATTATTACTATTATCATCTTTGTGCAAGCTATTCTCCAATGCAAGTGGCTACAGAAACATTTTTTTTCTGAATGTTGACCAACTCCAATTTTTAGAAACTACAAAAGAAAATAAATCAAACAAGATAAAAAGTTACAGAAATATTGTTCTGGGTGTCCAACTTTTTATTTATTTATTTATTTTCATAAAGTCTCAGACTGATGTGATATAAGCATACATACGCAACCAATTCTGTTGTCTGCCAAGGAAACTTCTCAATGGAGATTTATTTCTGTATGCATCAGTTAGTCAAAGGAAACTAAGGCGAAATATTTTAGTATAATAAATCCAGTGCTACTACTAGAATCTCTGAGAAGACTTGACAAAATTCATGATAGCTGGATTATTTGATTATAACTTTATGGATAATATCGAAGCTGTCAAGGCTGAAAGGAGAAGTGCTGTCAGGTGATGAAACAGCATTGCTCACACACAGGACTACACCACCTTCTCTGCTTCAACAGGTCTTTCTCCTTCTTTCAAATAACTGTAAAGAAAAAAATATAAGCCTGATGCACTGAACCTCTGACATAAATGAGAGAAAGCAGTTCTGTGCACAAGATTTGGATGTAATTTCCTGATGCAAATTCAGACTCCAGTTGTTGCCATCTTGCAAGTCACAATTCAGAACCAGAATACTACTTATGGCATCCGCAAAGACATACAAATATGTCTGGGTGGGACTTTTTACTTTTCTTTGTGCTTTTGCCCTCCACCTAATAATCTCCTTCTAGTTTAGTTCTTAAGAAAAGTATTATTCACTTAAGTAAAAAGTAGCAAAATAACTGCTTCTGGATGAACCTTAGTAGAATAATAGCATGAGCCAATGGCTTCGAGAAGAGTATTGACAATAAATTACACCAAACAAGTTTTTCTCTTGTATCTAGTGGAACAATTAAAGGAAATTCTGATGTGCATTACTTAAAACTTGAGAGGGGGTTTTAGTCTTGGCACCGTTTCCACTGAAAACAAACCCCAGAATATATACTTTACATATATTCCACATAGATCTATATACATATGCAGATATATATATATATATAAAAAACATTCATAGACATCTATATAGATGGAAGTATACATATATATATGGACGTATCTATACATATATATTCTACAAAAATCAGTCTTTAAGAACCATAACTTCATCTTGCACACATATGCACAATTCATAAGGTAAAAACTTTGGGTTTAGTCTGTCCCAGTGTCTTACAAAAAACAACTTGTATAAACATTTATGGTTTTAATCAGCTTGGTTTCCAAGCCAATACCTTAGGTAAAAAGAGCTAAATTAGAAGCTTGTCCAAAAGGCTCCAGAACTGATATCTGAATATGTCAAGAAGTCTTGAGAGAATAACTTTCTCCATGTAAGCATTTCAGGTGCTCTATGTTTTTAAACATAATTTACTTTATATAGTACAGTGGATGTTCAACCAGATGTTGTTCAAAGAATAGATGAAGACTGTATTACTAATTACCATTTCTAATGGCATAAAACACTCCAGCAGCTGTCACATTTTTATTCCACTTTGCTGGATGACTGTGTGATCTATGGTTTGCTCCCACACCTTGAATATAAAGCAAACTACAGGTTCCCCTTTCCTACTCAGGACAAATATTGTGTTTAGGTTTTGTCTTGTTTTTTCTCTGTGCAACTTTCCTACACATGGACTTTCATTTTTAAAGATATGGATCTCCATGAGTGCTATGTCTTGGCCCTAATCTGGAATCCTCATCCACCAGGAGAAGTGCTCCTGTGACCATTCCCAGGGGAAAGTGTTGCAGACTACAAGCAGAGTGGCGGCAACTTTAGGACAAGAACGGGTTTAATTTGCACACTGCTGCAAACCCAGGTAGAGACATTCATAACTTACTGCAGTAAACTGTAGAAGCTACAGCAAAAAACAAACATCTGAGAAAGAGGGAAATAAAATTTACTTAGAGGTGACATGGATAGTATAAACCTGTACTCAGGTGTAAACTCCCTTAACTATATGACTTACTGTTCTTTTTGTTAAATGTCACGCAGTATAAACTTGTTCACTCTACCACAGCCTGCCTGTGTCCATTCATGTTTATGTACATAAGTGTTACTGGTATACCAGAATAGATAGCCATATTAAAAGTATTATAAGCTCACATGCTTGAGACTAGTTTATTTTCTTCTAAAATAAGCAATAAAGCACTGTGGTTTTTAAGTCTTTGGTGCTTTCCTCTATTGATGATTCACAAAACACATAATTTTATTACAGTCCTGCGATACAGAACTTGAAGTTCAGTGCAGATGAGCAGACTAGGGACCAGAAGTCACTAGCCAAGCTGATAGATGTCACACAAGAAGCTTTCAGTGTGAATATTTTCATTTCAACAACTTCTCAGGGGGGGAAAAATCATCTGCGGTGCCTCAAGACTAGCCTACTCTGAGACAAATTCATGATTGTATTCAAACAAATGTTCACAAATACTTTGTTGCAGCATTCAACCCATTTCTAATCACATCACTTCACTCTCCAGACTGTAACATGAATCGGAAAATTAACTGAATTTTTACTCTATTCAAAGCAGACACAGTTACTGGGAAAAGCTGTTAGAACTAAAGAATTCACTTAATACCAAGAAAAGCATCTAAAAAAAGATGACCATATTTATCAGAAAAATTTCAGTTCATTAACATTCATACTAATCACAGTTAAAAGGGCTTTGCAGAAAATGCTAGCAAGACATCATTGCACCTTTAACCACATAAAGACAGGACAACGATTAGAAACTTCATATTCAAGAGGGCAGATTTTTTTCTTTGACCATTTCTTTAACACTACAAGTAACTCATGCTTATGTTTTGTTTTGTCTTCTCACGATTGTTATAAATGAGTTAAAATTATCATATACACATATACTTAGAAAAATTTGTTCTATTTTATTTATTTGGATATTTTTTCCTCTTTTTTTTTTTTTTTTGTTTTCCCCTGGATATAGTTGTTCCAGACTTATTCTCATCAAGTGACTTAGAAGAATATGACTTTTTACAGTATTATTAATACTGGGGCATGGTGATTAAAGTCTTGTGGCCTTGCAGAAGATGTTCTTTATATCCAGTCTGAAAAGAGAAAAAAGAAATATCCTTTGCTTTTCTCCTCTCATTGTCTCACCATCCTCCCACTAGCCATCTGAGAGTATACACTGTGGGAGTGTATGTATATGAAAAGTATGCAAGTGGTTCCTTTGCATGCTTGCATTAGGCTAACAGTGTTTGCATTTACTTTCTTTCCTAGTACAGAAAAGAGGTGATACATTTTTACACTTTTTTCCAATGTTATAGCTAGATGTACACTAGTGGGAGCTCAGGGGGTGCATTAGAATCATTTTTATCGGATGTTTCCTAGTTGTATAGACTAGGAATTTGTAGGAGTATATGTTATCTCATTTTCTCCTGCATTTGGACTGTAGGAGTAGATGTAATTTTATTGTGCACAGGCTTTTTTGCTTATGGTACTTCTATGTGCTGGAGGTTGACTGACAAGTCAAATACTTTTTGTCTTCCAGAAATTCTGTGGCATCTTTATTTTTACAGTTTTATGACATACTTTTATTGGGGTTCTGCAAAGACTAAGAACAGCTGTTTTTAGAACATCACTTAGTTAAAAAAGTAAATAATTGCTCAACAGATATGCTGTAATTAAAAGAGACAGTGCCAATGTATTGTTCATATAAATGTGTTGCTTGGAGATAGTTTTTAAGTGTAATAGTATTCCAGCATATATTCTTATATCTCTTCCATTTCTGTAATCATAAAATGTAGATATCAGCTCATAAGATTAAAGTTTCGATCAACAGCTTTGATGCTGTTGGTTACACTGTGCAGGTGAGCCTCATGGCCTCATTTGTCTGTAGTCAGGCACTCAGGCACTTTAGAGATAGCAGAGAGCACAAGGCTGCTTCGCCACTCTAGAAAAGGGATCAAGTTATGCTTCCTCAGAATCAATGCACACAAGTTGGGAGATAAGGTGACCAAGACATAAAACCCTCTAACCAAAGCTTAAAAATTGTTATTTTTTTTGCCTCCTCTGTTGCAATTCTGCAGAACAGCATCCCTGAGAGGCCCCTGGATATCTGTGTGAATGGTTGTACTTGTGTACTTGTCCTCTGCCAAGACTATTCTTGTACTGAAAGACCCCTCAAAGGGATGTATGGAAGCGTTGCTTCTTCTGTGTCTCTTTTGTTAAGTATTATTATATTGCTGAGACAATACCTAGGCATGATCACTAGCATTGCCTAAAATGGACAAGTCACATTTAAAGAAGCAAAAGTATAAGTGGCAAGATAGGGAAAAGAAAACAGACTAGCTCTGCTAACTACCTCAAGAGGATCAGGAAAGAAATATTCTGTCTTCAGAAACTCTTTCAAGGCAAAGGGAATTCTATTCAGTTCAGGGCCTCTGCGACATTCCCCCTCTGTCATATGCTGTAATCAGCCAGTCCAACAGAGAAGGAAGGAATCACAATGCCTAGTGATTAGGGGAAATATTGCTGAAATAGAGAAATGCAATACAGGAATAAGAATGTGTAAAGGTGAGATAGAGGAGGAAACAGCAGTTTGCACATTACATCATTTGTCTTTTATTGTTTGCTTTTTTTTTTATTTTACTTGCAGCTGTGTCTGTTTTCCTATTTTTACTCAAGCCTTTCAGTCAATCAGCAGAGCCTCAAACAGATGTGCAGAGCAATAATATGATAGTAAAATTTTACAAGCATGATTCATTTTAGGTTTGCAATTTTTAGATGAAGAAAAGTCTTGTGTATTTACAGAAAATATGGCACACATCTTGTCAAGAGATATAAAAATGCATTCTGTTTTGCTTGAAGAAGGATTATGCATGGAGTTTACAATTTGTCCATCTCAGTTCACAAGAGTATTTAAGGTCATTCTTATGGAATACCTTTTAATAAGAATATGCGATAAAGAAAGATATTATCAGGTTAAATTCTGCTGTTGGATATTCCTCTGCAACATTATTTTCTCCTGGTACATATTTGGAACAGAAATTGAAAGTGAAATTAATATATGCCCTTAACAATAGAAGCACTTAGAGCTGGCTGAATAGGAGATATCTCATTTGTGAGTAAAAGGGCTGAGTTAGATTTCCTGTGACTCATGTGGTCATGCCCTGAATGATTTGAAAGATTGGAGATGCACATACAATATGCTAGTGAAAATGTTCATGGACCTCAAAGATTTCACTGGCATCACCAGCAAAACAGGAGGCCTATGCTGGGTAAGACCAAGGTCAGTCTGTCTCAGTAGCCTTTCTTTAACAGTAAGAGTAAGCATATATCTAGGGAAGCATAAAAATGAACCCTATTAATATGATACTTTTCTCTACTATTCTTTGAATTTCAATTATTTTCAGGTCAGATATATTGTGAATTGTTTGTTTCTTCTACACATTTCAAGATCCTGAAGGATTTCTGGACCTTGTCTTGTCTCTCAAACTTCTAGCATGCAACACTTCCTTTCACAAGGAATTTCACAGGTAAGCCTATCAAGGTAAAAGAATCCCATTCTTCTGTTTTTCTTGGAAGCTGACTCCTACTACCTTCATTTGATGTTCCTAGGTCTTTTAGTGGGAGATACAATAACCAGATGTGATTATTTTTTCCAAATTGGACATGTCAGTTATTTGTCAAATATACAGGTCAGGCAGGTAATCATGCAACACTATTAAACAGTGACAGAGAACTTAGTGCCTCCAAATAATTTACCTAATCTCTTGTAGGCAATCTTAAACAATCAGTACTTCTGAAGAGGGATATAACTGCTTCATACATAGGTTGTGGAAGAAGATGAGTACACTGTAGTAAACATCCATAAAGAATGTTCCAGAGCAAGTTCAGCAAAAATAGCACAATGAACCCTCACATTGACTTCTTACTAGCCTGAATGTGGAGACGAGGAAAAAGAAGTGAAAGAAATAGGAAAGGGATTTAATCACATCCCTTCATATTCCTCAGTCTTGAACTTCTGTCTTATTGTTGATGACTTATTGTTTCATGAGCCTTTCACTAGCTGGTGTCAATCAAAATGGTCCTTTATAACCATCTAAAACTTAAAAAATGCTGAGGTTCAAATGTTGATTAAATCAAAGCAAAATACAACCAGTTAAAAACATTGATGCTGCTTTATCTCAGGATTTTTCCTCAAACTGAAAATAATTCTAAATAAATAATTTTTCAGGAAGATTTTAAACTAACCAGACCATGCAGATATTTCTGAAGGCTTTAAAGCAAACCTGAAAACTCAAAAATCATGAAAAGAATTTACAATTATTTGAAAATCAAAGACATAATTAAAATACATATATTTCTTCTGTTTTGATTTATTGAATAAAACTATTCAACACATTGAAAATCTAAAGATTGATATAAATTACTATAATTCGGGTGTAAGAAAAGAAAATTGATCCATTATGTCATGTCAGGGTTGATAGTATTCTCTGAAAATACAACAGGAATCTAATTCTAGAAATCATGTGGGAGTGCAATGAAGGTATCAGTAACAGTAATAATCTTTCTTACCTGTTTTGGAGAATAGCAAAAAAGCATATTCATATTTCAAAGGAATAATAAGATTATTACTTTTACCAGTAATTAAGGAAGAGTTTCAAGCACTGAATATTGGGGACTATAAGCAACAATTTGTATCTGTGAATTTGCAAACTGTATGATAAGTTATAGATAAAAAGGTAGATGGAAAATATAACCCCCAGATTATGTCATGGAACAATAACTGTCCATTGCTATTTGAATTGTAGATCACAATGTGAATAAATAAATGAAAAACAGTTAATTAAAGACACTTCTGGAGAATAGATGTGTTTGGCTAATTGTTTGTCATGTCACAGATTGTTAAAATGTTTCTCTCTTCAAGCAATAATGGCATATAATTCTGGTGTCTATTTGGGGAGGAAGGAGTGACTCTTCCTGAACTCTGAGTAGGATGATCCCTTGATCTCTAGCTACCTCCTCATTTTCGTCTTGCATTGCCAGCAAAATGCCAGCTGCAAAACCTATTTTGCATCTAGTTGTGATTTCAGAATTAAATGCAATGCAATTAGTTCCTTTTATATGTTTGGTAATCTTGTTAAGACAACTCATTAGGTATCTTGGCAATTGGAAATTACTAGGTTTCAGAACATGTGCGTTTCCTTTGTGAATACCAATTATTCCTAAATGAGGCAATTGTTCTTTAAAGGAAAAGGAAAAAGTGAGTCCCAAAAAGATTTCTGAGTTTATATATTGCCCTGACCTTTAAAAAACTTAATCTGGATCTTAGTGCTTTCTTCATAAAACTCCAGATATGTATAAATACTGCATTGATAATTTTTCTAATATAATTTTTCTATATAATCATGTCGAAAGCATGAAAAAAGAATACTTTTTTTTAATGAGAAGCATATTTGTTTATCATTGAAACATGCAATAACTGATTAAGATAAGTAATGTAGGTAAGATTTTTAAATCCTATTATTTATAAACAGGACATACTATTATATTCATTAATTATTGATTTATGCAGTTGTAGAAGAATGCTATAATGCAAACCAGTTAATAGGAAGTAGCTACAGCTGCAAAAATTAGACTATAAATTATTTTTAATATTCAAATAACTCAGTAATTTCCAAAGTCTCAGGCAACATCAGTGCAGTTTCTGGACAGTTCTTCTTTCCAATCCTTTTTCATAGCCAAGAAGCTAGAAACAAGTTGAAATTCTACCAATTGCCCCAAAAATTCAAAGCCTGTGCTAAGTCCTCTGTTCTACATATGCCTCTGTCCAGGCCTCTCTAAAAGTAGAGTTTTTTCCTACTAAGAAAAGAAGAATGCTTAAAAGAATTTAGCAGAATTAACATGTTCAGTAAATGTGGCTGGAAACCAGGAACTTTGAGAATTTCAAAATCTGTTTTAATTTTAAAGGTTAAGAGAAAGCCAATAAAATAAAACAAAGTAAAATCATGAAACTGCCATTTTTAAACTTTCAGATATTTTATTTTGTTATTTTTAAGCATTGCTTCATTATGAAATAATGAAATACAGAGAGATGAAGGTCAACATTCAAGGGGCAAGAGAGTGTTCTTGGGGTTATGAACTTAAATCACACCAGTTCCTATATCACTTTTCATTTCAAGAGAAAATCTTGCTGTGAATCTAAGCTGATTGCATAAAGCCTATATCATGGGTGATGAGGGAACTCAAACTGAAAGCCAACATTAAAGAAAATTGCAAGATATTTTAAGAATTTTACTTCTCAACATGCAAGTTCAGAATTTTCTGGATACCTGTGGGAGCCATGACCAACCAATTTCTAAAATTACTAATATGTAAGATGAAAAAAAAATGCATAATCATACTGAGAAGCTGTGAAGAATAAAATGTGTATTAAAAAAAATGTTAAATGGAAAGATGCACAAGGACAAGTTTATTTTTGAGCTTCAAATACCCCATCAGCAATTTACTGTTGATGCCTTCAAAATGTTTGCCATAACAGAATGCTGCTGGGGACTTTTTCTCACTTTGTTTTCACAAGATCTTTTTTTATAGTTAGCACTCATACTAAAAAAAGAGTATGCCACAACCATTGAAACAGGAAGGTTTGTTAAGAGATGCAGAAGGGTTTTAACTACATACAGCATGTAAACAGGAGAAAAATTTATACAGCTTTGGAGAAACACACTGCTGTTCTATTTTTCAGTTTTGACCTGCAACACCTTCTTCTGCATAATCATAGAATCATAGGATGAATAAGGTTGGAAAAGGCCTCTAAGATCATCAAATCACACAGTCAACCCAACATCACCGTGCCTACTAAACTATGTCCCAAGGTGCCACATCTACACATTTTTTTAACACCTCCAGAGTTGGTGACTCCACCACACCTGTGGGCAGCCTGTTCCAATACTTGACCACATTTTCAGTAAAGAAATTTTTCTTAATATCCAATAGAAACCTCTCCTGGCGCAGCTTAAGGCCATTTCCTCTCCTCCTATCACCTGTTACTTGGGAGAAGAGACTGACACCCACCTCACAGCCTCCTTTCAGGTAGTTGTAGAGGGTGATAAGGT
>BOSO01012139.1:0-26616 GCA_018403395.1 Gorsachius goisagi | reverse complement strand
GGAAGGGAAGGGAAGGGAAGGGAAGGGAAGGGAAGATTTCTATCTGAGCAGAAGAAACTATGTTCTCAGACAATCATATGCTGAAATCTCTACTTTGGCAAAGCTGGCAATGGGAGCATAGCAAAAAGTTGACCTAGAGAGAGTGACAATTTCTTAAGAAACCCAGGAGGAATTAAATTGGATCGAGTAGGAAAGAAATAAATCACAGCAGTTTATTTAATTTTTCCTTTATAAACTGTAATTTCTATCCCTAATTTATATTCATTTCCCCTAAAGAGTATGAAAGTTTGATAAAGGAACACAGAGGATTGTTACAAGTATGTATTTATTTTTATAATATATTTCTATTTATAAGTTTATAAACATATTTGAAGCAAGCAGGTAATATAGACAGCTAGTTAAATCAAATATTTTCTTAGTGCTTCTATTTCTCTGTTTTCCCCTCCTTTGTGACTTTGAGACTTGTCTTTTCTTAAATTAGGCCTCAAACTTATACAAAAAGCCCTGCAGCCATTTAGAGTAATACTTTTTTGTTGTTGTTTGTTTGTTTGTTTGTTTGTTTTTCTGGCAGTTCTTTAGCATTCAGTGGTCCAAATCAAAGGATCCAGGTGGGAATGGAGGGTGACATACCCCTACATGTAAATGCATTATCTTTCTGCAGAAGAAATGCTGTACTGATTTTCATGGGAAGAAAGATGGGGATAGTTCAGTGGTCAGTAGAAAGCTAACCAGTCTGCAGCTGAACACATACAGGTTTGTTCTCTTGAGGCCTTCAACTATGTACACAGTGAGGAAAGATCTGATATTCTTTTATGTGCTTCATATTATCATGATCACTCTTTGAGGAGTTATTTCAATGAGTTACCAAGAAAGCTACCAATTACTTACATCAGGGTCTGATTGGTGTCCAGTCCCTTGTTCTTCATTCAAGGAGGATTTTTGTGTCAACGTTTCAAAGGGCTCAACCAAAATGCCAAATCATTTTTATATTGCCTGACCCACCTCCATAGCTGCCAAGGATGGGAAAAAATCTGTGTTACGCTACTGGGCACTATGTCTCAACAAAACCACAGTACAAAATATCTTCCAAAGGATTTGTGTCTGCCTTGATGGGAAAACCTTTGTTCCAGGACCTTCCCAAGATGTGATTCTTCACCATAAACAAAGCCTCCAGTCTGCTGGGCCACTGCAGTTCTGTTTATCTTCAAACAATACAGATTTCACAGATGCTAAAAGAGTTTGTGGTAGAGAGGAGAGATAAGGAGACAGTGTCTAGATGTTATTTCACAGCAAAACTCCAGCTTCCTTGTTTTCTCAGAGAGCCTTGAGCATTGCCATGGTGCATACATGAGAGGTTAAAGAGACCCCAATTTTTATGTACAGAGCTAATCAGAAGAGCAAAATGAGGAGGTTACTACACAATACAAGATTTGTCTATTCTTGGGGAGAAAATGAGGTGCCAGCAAGGTTGTTTTAAAAGAAGGGTGTGCAGCACTGCTGGTTCTTTGCCATTGCTCAGCAAAGGAAAGCAGCCATAAAGGAGAGTAATAGAGACCAGCCTTTGGCAGCTTTTTCAGCTGCTGCTGTTGTTGCTGAAATACTGAAAAAATGGGGCTCAGGAAAAGAGTATCTGAGTTACACAGGAATACTAAAGTGTTTGAAAACATGAAAGCATGTGTGATCTTTTAGACAGCAAAGCTATTTTTGCTAGGGCTGGTGGAGATACTTGAGAAACTGTTCCTTTGGCACCTTTTGGAAATAAATTCAATAGGTTTTATATAGGCAAGCACTCAAACTCTCTAATATAGGGACTTCAAAAATGGTACCAGGAGATCGGGTACCCTTCTATTATCTTTAAAATATTCTGAAGAGTAAAAAGCAAGAAATAAACAGTGTATTTTTATTTAGCTTTAAGAAACTGGTATGCAGTTGAAAAGATTAGCTGGCACATCCTGACAAAGGTAGCTGACTACTAGCAGCTTCTTCCTACAGGTTCAGCAGTTTGGTGAGCCCCTATTCAGTGATAAAATGGCATCAAGGGGATTTGCTGAGGTGTACCATAGGCAAATGGAATCTATCCTGTTTTAGTAATTTTCAAATTGGGAGCATGTAAGTCACAGATCAATCAACAGATCTCATCTGACTTGCAAAAGTTACAGCTCAAAACTAACTAAAATATAATAAAAGAAAATCTAGTGAAAAGTTGAAAGTCACACAACAAAGTCCAGACGCACATTCAGTGAGACATGCATGCGGGGAAACAGCTTCTTACGGTTCAGTTGTTCATGTTCCACCAGCAGATGCTTATCCCTTCTTCTTTATGGCTTACTACACAGTGACTCAACGCAACAGCATTTCGACTCAAAATTTGTTTGAAAGATTAGACTCTAACTCAATAATATTTTCTTTTAAAGACACAGTTTACAGGTGCAGTGTCCATACAGAGGCCTGTCTGCCACACATTTTCTGTTCCAAGAGAATAACTTTTTTTGCCAAAGGTTTAAAATTTCCATGTTGCCCTTTAAGCCACTTCTCTCAGTCATTCTCTGTAATGCCACTTTTTTTTTCCTCTAGCCTGTATAAATTATGATAGTATTATTTCAAAACATTTTTTTAAACCACTGTTTTATGTTCTTTGTGTGTTACAGCAGCTTTTGGGGATGTCAACTCAGTGGCCTCAAAATGTTTACAAATCAAACAGATAAATGGAGAACAGAAATAATTGCAAATTCAGGTGATAAACCTTTTTTGAATGGTTGTTTTAAATACTTTAAACTGCATTTGCTGCTGTCATAAACAAGGTATTAGTTAATGTGTTAAAGCTGCCCTAGAAACCAAAGTTCTATTTCATCTAGGCCTTAAGAAACTTCTTTGTCCTTTTGTCTCAGTGTCTTCCTTAAATTGTAATGAGTTAGTAAATGTCAGAGTAGACAGAATCAGGGAATATCTCAGCAGCAGCTTCTAAATCAACAACTAATTAAAGAATTTAGAATGCAGCTTATTTGCATGTGCAAATTCCAGCTACTGCACACGTATTGGGGCTATTCCAAAGTCTTTCAAGCAGCAGTTATTGGTGTTACAAGCAATGGACAATGAATCTTCTATTGTTACTATAATATCTAAATATCTAAATCTAAAAATATAATTACAAATTTTTAATAAAATATTTTTAAATCTTTTTTTTTCTTAAAGATGACCATGAACAAAACCCTGTCTTACAATATTCTCATATTTTTGAGTTTAGGGATGGAATTGGGGTTGTTACTTCTATAAGAGACTGAGATAAAGCAAGACAATGAAATATTCTTCCCTTTCTGAAGTTCCCATAATAATAATTTTTGTGATTTTTCTGCATTTTACATTATATATTAATTAGATCCAATTATACTTAACATCACTGAAGTTAGTTAATGGAATTTTTCCCTTGTCAGTGGGCCTATAGACAAAACAAGCCCCAGTTTGATCCATGTTAAGTGCAAATATGAAAAAGGTGGCCTGTGAACAGCTAGCCCAGGTATCATTGATGGAGAGGAAAGAACTTGATACAGACTTCAACTCTGTCAGTTGAATATCTCATCACTTTTCTGACTTCCTTGCTGTATCTACCCAGAATATTTTCTTTAAACGTGGCATGTACCTCTTCCTCTATATGTTCAAGAATTTACCTCCTCCCTTCCGCTTCCCACTCATTCACACACATTTAGTTTCCTGAAGCAAGTATCCCTTGTCTCTGTATCCACCCTTCTCCAGCAACAGATAGAAATCCAATCCTTCCATTTGCTACTGCAGCCATTTTAGGGAAGGATTCATGTGGATTTCTGAGAAAAGAAAAAAAAAAAAAAAGAAATGTCTAGACAGAATCATCACTGAAAATCATCTAAAAAAAAAAGAGTCCAGTATTTTTACATTATATGTTCCATTCCAGAAATTCCAGCTTTTCCATTTCAAAGGACATTTTTCATTTAAAACCAACTTACATTTTTAAAAAGGAATGGATTTGTTTCCAAAGAATCAAATAAATAGCTGTTCTAAATGAAGTTTACTATTTGCCACTCCTGTCACCCTCGTTAATGGCCAATTTAGCAACAAGCAAGCACCAAAGAACAATCTTTCTGGCTTGCAGCCTTTTTCTAGGTCACATATTGGCATGACCTGTGTGCTAAACTTGTCAGTCCCCACTCACAATCAGACAAACAATCAACTTCTCAATGCAGTTGCCTTCTATGTCCCATCCTTGTTAGACAGCTCTATACCCCCTGTCTTTAAACTATGCCCTTTGACAGATTAAGATTTTATACCTGATAAATGCACAAACTGCACTGGTTTTGGCCAACTAGAGAGGAAAAAACTGAAGCCCAAGGTTGATTTTTAATACAGATAGTTTTTCAATCATCTGTTTTTATAATGTAAAAATATTATGTTCTTTTCATTTGTGGAAACAATGTAATAAATCCAATTGACTCAATCTATTTATTAAGTTTCATGTTCCTACTTCAATAGCCTGCAAGATTGTTGACTGAGCAAACATTGTGCATTGTTAGCATTCGATAAAATTTTTACGATATTGTGATACTCAACATGGTTTTAAAATTGTTTTAAGTGTTAATTTGAAAACAAAAAAATTCTTTGTCTGGTGTTTCTGAAGACATAACTCTATGGTGCTAGAGCTGTATTGTTCTAATTAGCAAAGTCCTGAAACTTTTCTATAGAACTGCTTTGTAATGCACCTTATGCTTTGACAAGGAACAACTGAGTGTAGACGCCTTACTTTCAGGTGGATATGTTAAACTTTGGGCTTTTCCTAGATATAAGAATATTACCTCCACCAAATTTGTGTATATTTACTCCTACCTTTGTCTTGCTTATTGATCAAGTGCCCCAAACCCATTTTTATTCCTGTGGGATATTGTTTGCTTTTAAATTTGTGTTTCTTTGAATTTTATTTTCCATTTAAGTGTCACAAACAAAAATGGTTTTATTTAGGATTGACCAAAACATCTTTCTTTTGAATCATGCTTTCCAACATAGACTTCTTAGCTTCCTTTAAAATTATGGACAACATCTGACCAGTCGTCTCTTCAGCCCATCAGTTTTGTTCACCTTTTGGCTCTAACATTTTTTTAATCCACCATTCTGCACTAGGTGTAACTCTAATTCTTGGCTTTCCCTGGCCATAGTAACTATCTCTGTTCCCCACGCTTGACTCTAGCTTTGCTTTAATCATTGAGCTTAACCATCCACAACCCAGACTTCTTTCCTCAAAGCTTTAGTTCCACCTCCAACAAAGTGAGAAAAAGATCAGTATCCCCTATTCTAAGGGAACAATCACAGAGTTAGAATTCAGTCTGGGTTCAGGTACACAGTGAACTCTTAAACTTTTAATTAAGGCCTATAATATCTTCCTTCTGTTTAATTCCTGATTCATTTTCCGTTAGGATCCTCTACTTACTATGATAACCAAATCATGATAATAAACATCTTTCCACATTTTCCTTCAAACCTTGAAGAACAGTAACAGGGACAATCTTTTTGAGATATAATTTACTATGATAGCTAGTGTTTGCAGTGACACCAATTTAGCCAAGAGGTGTCTTGGTTTTCTGGAGTTTCAACAAATTAGGAAACCAAATCACAGAATCATAGAATCATAGAATCATAGAATCATAGAATCATAGAATCATAGAATCATAGAATCATGGGCAGGTTTATTTTCTTAGTTATTAACTCTAACAAGCATTAACTCTGATGAACATTGGATTTAAACAAATTTAAATAAATATTTCTGAGAGAGAGATCCTTACATAGAGGATTAGCATTAACATTAGGAATGAACAGAGTCAGTGAGTTTATTTTTTATTCAAAAGTGATCAACTGATTTGCCACACCAGGAGGTTCTGGTGAGGGGTAATTACAAGAACAACTCAGTCATAGAATTTCCAGTTCAAAAAATGATTCAAAACAATGGTTAGCAATGAGATTTCAAGGTCTGTGCTGGAGAAACAGCACTGAGAAACAGCACTGAAAAACAGCCAGTGTCTGTGTAAAGCAGCAAGTCCTGCCTGAGCACCTTAGCACTTGTTGGAAGTGTTTCTCATATACTCTATGCCAGTCTCTTTTCCTTCCTTCTTTTTTCAAGGTCCTGGCTCTGTGCCTGTCCCTGCTCTGATAGCCAGTGTCCCTCTGCGATCTGTGGGGTGCTCACAGCATCCTTGGCAAAAGGGCCTGGACAGCCACAGCTGCTGAGACAAGAGCATGAGCATGCACTATATATCTCAACAGGGCACCCAAAACTCTCTAAGAGGATGTTTGCCCAGAACAGATCATGTTGAAGAGGAAGATGGCCACCAGCCAGATTAAACCAGGGAATTGCAAAGAGGTTTTTTTAGTAGAAGAGTATAAAAGAAGTGCAAATATTCTTAGCAATACAGAGAAAACTTGCAGTGGAAGCAGCAGCAGGCAATGCCAGGCTTGCCATCACCAGAAATTGCCCCGGGGTATCACAACCACTGCCAAGGCTGGACAGAGCAGCCTCCCTGTTGGATGCCATGAGCAGCCGGTGGGGTGGATGACCATATGGGGTGCAATGCACAGGGACCTGCCGCGGACGTGCAGGTATGTGCCTAGCTGCATGTGGGTTAGCAATTGTGGGGAGCAGCATAGATGCACTTGAAACTTCCCACTGGAGGTGTTTGCAGCTTGGAGGGGTGGTGCTTGTGACCCACCTTTTCTCTGGGGTTGGGGTGTATTTAACTGGATGTGGATGCAATTAGCATTTTCTACAATCAGCCATAGAAAGCTGTTGAGAAATGTGCAGATTTATACTAACATTTAGTAAGTGTCTAGTGTTGTGATTTATCTGTTGAGCTGCTGGTATTGATCCCGAATGCATAGATCGCTAATTGCTGGTTAATTACATGTTGCTAAGAAATCAAATAACTTTTATCCTGATTTGGTTTAACCTATGTGAACTTAGCCTGCAAAAAGTTCCAGAAGAAATAATTTTGTTAATGATTTGCACAGAAGCAAGTTACCCAAACTCCATAGAGGATTCTTTTTGCATTGTCTGGTCACTGGTTGCCAAATACCTGTTAAATGCCATTAAAAAATCCCAAACAACCCAAAATCCCAGAACCCCTCAAAGCAATTAAACAAACACTACAAAAAAAAGTACTTGTTGCTCAAAACTGCAGCCAGATAAGAAGTTATGAAATGAGTAAGATGGACAAAGAAAAAGTTATAGAAAGTATTGGTGAAAGGAACAAAAGATGAAAAGTGTTGGGGGGGGGAGATTTCCACTGTATAGTCACTATTATAGATCTTTCTTTTTGTTACATATTTCTTAATCCATTTAACAGTTTCCTATAACAACTGTATAATTTCCTATTAATTTGGGGGACTCTTTGTGGGGAGAAAAACTTCACATCCATGAAAAAACACTCACATAAAGCTTGACAAATATGTTATTCCCAGCTTCACTACATATGAATGCAATAAAAACAATTACACCTTTACTACATGCTACTGTAAAGAAACTCATCCAAAGACTTTATTAATCATTATTCTTATTTTTGGTGAATTACTTAGCTGAGCCAAGGTATTCTTTGGTCAGTGTTTGCTGCGAAAATTCTCAAGTTTGGAGAAAAAGGAAAAAAAGGATTAAATAGTGCCCTGTGTGGCAAACACAGCTAATAAGTATTTTAAATATCAAAAAATGGAGGTTATAAACTGCATTCTTCTGTGGACCCTCTATCAAATAACCAACAAACACAATCCTAAGAATATTATGCAACAGAATATGAGGTTACGGACTAGTGGCAAAAACACAGAGAGGGTAAACTTTTGTCTGTGTTTTATTTTTTTTTCTGCATTTCATCTTGCAATTAGTCAAAAACAAATTGTAATAAGATATTAAGCCACTGGGAGAGGTTAGTATTTTCTATGCCTAACCAATGATATCTGCATTCCTGTTAAACAGCCTCAAATGTTGACAAAGTGATACAGTCGATGGTGCTTGTATTTTGTTGATGGTGCATATTTGAAAGCTAGCTAATGTTTTAGAGGGAGCAGGAGAATTACTTTCCAGTCAGCAGTTCAAGAAATAGGAAAGGATACATGGATACAGCAAAACATTCATGAAGAAAGTTTTGCTATCATTACATATATTATGGTTTGTTTGAGGGTATCGATTTTCTTACAGCTTTAATTTTTGTAAACCACAGGAGCAATTTTTTTTCTTCTACAATTATTTGCACCCCAATTTAAGTAATTTAGATGTCATGGGACCTGACACAAATACACAATTGCTACTTAGATGTTTAAATTAGCTAAATTGAGCCTGAAGTTAATTGCACTTGCAAATTGCTTGCCCATTAAAGGCCAGTTTGACAACCCAGGTACACGTAATATTTGCATGTATATCACTTCCAACATTCATTCTTTTCTTAATACCTCCCTACAACGCATGCATCCACCCTCATTATAGCTTCCAAATATGAGTACTAGAAATCATGTTGACGAACCTTAATTATATATCTATCCTTTAGTCCTTTAAAAACTGGATCCCATGTCACCTTGTCCATTATTTTGCCCACAACTCACGTCAGACCAACTGTTCTATGGTTATCCAAATGATCCTGTTCATTCCTTTGTACACTGGCACATTCTCAAACTTCTCTCAGCCCTCTGGAGCTCTCTTGCTCTTCCAAAATCTACTGAAAATTAGTACACACAATTTTCAAGATAATTAATATACAACATCTTTCAAACTAATCCTTTTACTGCTCTTGGGTGAATATTGTATTTATTGATAGAAGCTTTCCATTTCTTCAAAGCAAAACATTGCAGTTCACATATCCCCTTTTACACCATTATATTGTAACAATAAAAATTATTAAATCCAAGGTAGGATGCCATCATTTTGAAGTACTGAAGTATTATGTTGGGGAGGCAATGGTCAAAATAGTGCACTATTGCATTTTGTACAAAGTAATATTTATTACTTTTTACCAAAATGAAGTTTTGAAAAGAAATTTCCAATATATGTATGAATGAACTTCAACAGAAGAGCATCCTTCCTAAAAAATGGTTTCATCAGTTTCAGACATATTTCTCCCATAATTATAATTCTTTAAGAAATCCAGGACTAAATTATGAAATTCAGTTACATGCTGCCAAAATCTTTGCTATAAAAATGTGCATCTTTTTCCATTGTAATGTCTCTTTTTACAGGTGTTGTATGGTCTTCTGGTAATAATCACCATATTGTTAAATATACAGTGAACAGCTAGAGCTGTTGGTTTTAAAAACTGTGTCAAGACTATTATGAAGGGTCCCGAGATACTAAGTTTTCACCATAAAGAATTAAATTGATGCTGTTAAAGACTGATGACAGGCTGGTGATCTCAGAGTTTTGGGGATTTCTTCTGCTCCTTCAGCCTTCCTCTCTTTAATTGGTTATCCCAAGGCATGGGAAGACAGAATGACCCAATTTCAAAAAATGAGTTGAAATAGCTAGGGATTTTATTTTTTTTAGAGACATTTCAGGATATAGTCTGAAATCCTGATGGAAATAACAGTGACTAGCTCATCAGCCTCCAGGAGGATGAATCTGAAACATTTTCTGAGACAAAGACAAATCAGGTATGTGAAAACTTTCACTGAGCTGACATACCTGCTAGGCAAAATGTCTCTTATCGCTAACTGTAAAGTTTCAATTCTGAACTTCATACACTTGATGTAAGTGTTTAGGGGGTTTGAGATGTAAAATGGATCTGAGGTTCCTGGTATCTTTAAGATTAGGAAATAGGCTGAAAAGACATCTTGTTCAGATAGTGATAATACAGAAATATTGTGCTATTTCCCACTACAGACTTGATCCTGAAGAAACTCTCAGATGGAAATAGGTGATACTGTTACTGTCAAAGGAGAAACTAGAAATCTGTAGTAAAGCTCATCTTGATATAGCTAGATAAACAAACTGAAAAGATGATCATAAACCTTTTCTTTGGGTATCTATTTCTTTCTAGGATTCCAACCCTAAAAAAGTAAATCAATCGTAATATAAGAAATCTCTGAAGTTACATCAGTATTTCTTTTCTAATCTTAAGAGTTACTATTATATTACCTTTTTTAACACCTTTTTTTTTTTTTCTAAAGCCTGATTCTGATAGAAAACAAAAAGAAATTTTGACAGTTTAAAGGTACGGCTCAGTCATATCTGTATTTTATGAAAATTTAAAAAACATGTTTCTTCTTCCCAACAGCAGTTGATAATCAGGAGTAGCAGACATCAGGGTGAAAGAAGATGTACAGAAAACTTCATAGATAATGGCAGTAACTGAAAGACATCTTTGAGAATATGCAGCAGCCGCAGCAAGGAACAGTGAAGAACACTGATAGCACAGTGGGTGTAACAGGACAAAACTTATAAACACATAGTAAGTGATTAATAAATGTATCTGCTCATTCTACAAAACGGCTGTCACGTGGAGTAAATGTGCTGCATCTTCTGGAGAACAACAATTTATAATAATACACTACATCTGTGGGACAGAATGAATGTCATGTCAGATACAGATAGATTGCTGAGGGAGAAAACTGGGGCTAATACAGACAGCTTGTCTGGAGGCCTGAAAGGCAGGAGATGCTTTTTAACCTAATATGGGCTTTTGAAGGATTCCAAATACCTTACCTGATTCCTTGGGAACTAGAGTCCTTCCAGATGAAACTAAACTGCAAGATGCAGTTAACCACTTTTGGTATCCATTTGTATATGTTGATAGTCCTCACTCCTGGAGCTATTCTATCCTTATTTATCCAGTAATATATTGTACTGAGGTCGGAGCAGTGGACTCACCTGAGCGGACTGAAATGCACGAGATGTTTTTAACTACTAGAAATTAATTTCAGTTCTTTATTTAGCTTTGTAATTTACTAAATTCAAGTTAGTTACATTATGAATGTTTAATTGGAAACTGACATTTCTACAGACCTCAAATTATGAAATAAATAAAGACATAGAATCATAGAATGTTTTGGGTTGAAAGGGACCCCTAGAGGTCATCTAGTCCAACTCCCCATCTGCTATCTTATATATAGGGAAATGTAAATTTTCGGTCTCTGGACTGATGACTTCCCAGGAGCTTATACTGATTAAGAACAATGCTTACAACACAAAGAAATCCAGAAGACTATAAACATTTATGTCTGAGTCAAAGCCACAGAAAGATGAGTATAAAACAAATAAACAAACCATAAAAAAGCCAAGTACAATGGCTGGCAAGTGAGGCAGACTGAATTCCATACTGCACACAACCCCACTACAAGGCTTTTGCAGTAGGAAAAGGTGATGCAACAGAACACTTCTGGAGAGAAACCCAAAGGAGGAAGAGCTTGCTTTCTGTGTGCACAAAAACCTCTACTTTTTGCCTTTTCCACCTTCTCTGGATAGGAGAAAACCCTTCCTGTGCCAAAGGTTCAAACAAAACTGGGCTAAGGGTGCAGAGGGTAAGTACTGTTCCCAGGATGCTTTCCCTGTTTTGCTGCAGGACTGAAATATTCTGTGTTTTACCTGGTGCAAATAAACCTCTTTTAAAGGTACTTCAGTCACAGGAAAGGAGACAGCAGAACAGTTATTATTGACTATTTACTATTGATCACGCATTAGTGGAGCTCATGCTATTGAAGAAAATGGGAATAGTGAAGAGTACAGTCAGGACCCTAAATTTTAGGAAAGCAAACTTCCAGCTCTTCAAGGAGTTAGTCAGAAGGACTCCCTGGGAAATGGTCCTCAGGGACAGGGGAATATAACAGATCTTTAAGGATGTGATCCACAGAGCACAGGAGCTCTCAGTCCCCAGGTGTAAGAAATTGGGCAAAGAAGGGAAGAGACCAGCATGGGACCATTCACATAGTTCAGTTACCAGGTTAGAATATGACTACATCATCTCTGCTTCCTGAAGAGGCAAACTTTTGGGCTGAAACTAGAGAGCTACTCTCTCCATGGTTTCTCTATAGCCTCTAGGAGGAACCTTGAGCCTTTAAACTGCATCCTGCTCTGAATAACTTTCCAAAGGTGTTTTCCATTGTCTAGACATGGCATCAAAGGAAATTAGATCCCTAAGCATGTCGGGTGGATAATGCAAACCCTCCTCAGAAGGTCATCCTGGTGCTGGGAAGTCATCGCTCTCACTGGTAGTGATGGGGCAGTGAAGACATGTGAGAAGAACATAGTTCACATAATCGCACTGAAAGCCACTTCCTGCTAACAGACAGGGATATCCAGTCTTGAGGGTGGTTAGGGGTCAGCCCAGCTTCTCCCAGCCAGGACTTGGATAATGGATGTTCCCAACTGCAAGTCAGAGCAACAGGACTTTTCACACGGGCAGATGCTGTCAGAATATGTCCTAAACTGAGGAGCTGAAATGAAATGATTGAACTGTATGTAGAATATCACACAAGAAAAATACCTGTTATGAGTTACCTAACATTTATAAATGGAGAGCGTCTTTTTATTAATTTCTAGCTTCCCTTCACTGCTCTGTTTTACTACATTTACCCAGTATGAGTGAGACTAACGTCATCTGTCTTGCACCATCAAAGTCAGAACTCGGGCTGCCCATGGCTTCTCTGGATAGACAATGAAAAGAGACAGGCCCCTGCAGAGGATTATCTGGCCTATCTGAATTATCTGGAGATTCCTCCAGAGCTTGCTTTGTTGGTGTTATCAGGCACCAATGTTAACTGTGTTCCCAAATGACAAATCTGGTAGGTATGACAAATCTAGGAGTATATAGTAATATCCTCTGCACTGCTATCATAATAAACATAGCCAGGTTCACTGCAGAGAACTAGACATTGGGCTGAAGTACAGGAAGTTTTCCTTTGCTTATTTCAAATATTGTTGAACTGCCCATTGCCACTCCAGATGTAACGAGATTGAATGCCCAAGCCTATTAAACTGCAATGCTGTCATTGAAGTCTGTAAGTCTTTCCTACACATGGCAGCTCTTTGTTCTCCTAATCATGTTTCTTAACATCCACTATCCAAATACGCTAAATCACACAAGCACTTTAGCCTTTATGCAGTACTATATAAGCAACTGGAGAAACAACCCTGTCTTTTTCCAATCATGAAAATCCTTTCAAATTCCTTCCTTCCTTCCTCTCTACAAAGAGGACCTGATCCAAATAAACAGAATAGTTGTGGTTTCTGTTTGTGAATTGTCTCATCAATTTTGTTTTATCCTGCTCTAGTCTATGAATATTGTCACATAATTATATATCATTACGTTGTTGCGACCCTTTTTCTTATGCATCTGTGCATTTTGAAGTGCAAGTTTCATGTTTCATTTATTTCTATATGTCCTCCTTTCAATATTTTTAAAATCACTGTGAGTTTTTTGAAGGCTGCTCTGAGCTCTCTGATTTTTTACTACACAGCTGATTCAGCAATTAATGTTGCTTCCACAGTGTTTTAGCTTTCGTGTTGAACCATTTTCAACCAAAATAGCACAAGAAGTTCAGTCCAAGTCAGCTAGCACAGCAACTTCTCCTCAAAGTAATAGTTTTTCCTTTTTTTTTTTTTTTTACTTACTCCTGAAATTGCATCTTGACACTTTTTTTTTTGTGGGGGTCAATGTGCTATTTTTTTCTTTTAACATCTGTAGCTCAACAAACTGGAATTCAGTTTTGCGTGTAATCCTGATGCAGACTTGCTCTTTTATCCTATTCTCATTTTAGACTATCAATCAGCTTTGCCAACACATTTTCACTGAGTAACATCTAACAGAAATATACCTCATGAAAGAATAGGGAAAGAAGGAATCCACTTTAGGGAGTTCTTGATATAATTACACAGTCTTTTATAAAATTAATGGAGGAGCTAATTTAGGTAAGACTTATTCTGAAAGAAAAGGTCCTGAATTTGAATTTTGAGTTAGGACACAGCTCTACCCTCAAATGTCTGCATTAGAGTGGTAGCGCAGTAATCTGGAGACAGCACTCCTTCAGCCTGTCACTGCCTGACCTTGAATAAAACAGGTTGATTTCAGTCCTATCATGACACTGTATTTACACTACATCAATGGGACATAATCATAATCCTTACCCATGGTAACTGTCCCTCTGCCACAACAGCAGGACCACAAGAGGCCATATGTTGATGCAGCTTATATTTCAGAGGTTTTTTTCACTCTCACTTTCTGGAAAGAATATTTCTTTGGAAGGGATAAGCAAAAGAAACAGCAATAACAAGCTAGCAGAGATCCAGATAAACATTTTGGACAGCTGTTAAAATGGCTGTTTCTCAGGGAGGACTTGCTGATCTTAGCAGAGGCAGAGACAGTGGAACTACCATGACTACAACAATATGTGATTCCTTCAGCATCTCTTCCTGTATTTTCAAGCTGGCCAATATCCTTTGAGGACATTCAAATTGCAGCTGGATATTACTAGATTAAAAAATAGTCAGTTACACTACAGAAAAAGGGTGAAAATAACAGAAAAACTTGTGTCCAGGAGTAAAGAATGTGACTCCACGTATGAGAACATTTTCAGAGCCTTCTTCTGTATATTCTGCATAATCTTTTATGTTTATTTTCAGCTATATCTTACAAATGTGAATTAGAGAAAGTTATTCCAGCACCTAAAAAAAAAATCCTGTATAGTTATTCCTTTGTTGATATGATATGAAGTTCACCATGTTCTTTTCTCTAAGCTTGGTAGAATATTGCACCTTTACTAGTCCTGTAATAAGGAGGTGCAGCCTCCCCTACATTTCCCTCTCATCCAGTGTCAGTGTCTGGCGGTCTCTAACACAGCAAGGTCTGCTCAAGCCAGAACAAAAGTTTACATGAAGAGATAATGCTTCTTAGAGCTGCTTGTGGCACTGAAATACTGTTAGGCTGCAATGGTATAATGGATATATCGATAAAGGGAACAGTGGCATTATGCCTGTCTCTGACAAACTCCTGTTGAACCTTCCCAATGTGGGGCAGGGGGAAAAGAGGGAGTAACAGGTTGTTGAAATGGAAGCTACAGTTCTTTCCTTCCCATGTGCCTTGTTTAATTGACTGGTACCAATAAGGGAAAAGGAGAATAACTGGCTCTCACTACATTTATATCATTTGGTTAAGGTAAAAATGTAATCCCAAGTTTTCCTAAATTACTCCAAATACCACTGTGGGTAGGGGAAAAAAAAATAAAAATAGGTGCCACAGAAACTTGGCAATCATCTGGAAGATGGCAACAAAAAATAGATGTTGCTACACAGCTTTGAAAAAGGCTTGCGGGGATACAGAGTCTGTAGCCAAAGTTAGGCTGTTAAAACACCCGTAACACTTTGGTGAATGGTGCAATACAGAGCAGGTGAAAATGGAAAAAATCTTAGTGCATACTGGATCAAAGGGAATGACTGGACACAACATCTAATATTTTCTAATAAGGTTAAAAATTAGTAGTCCTTACTTGGCAGTTGTTTTTTATTCTCATGACAATCTCAAGCAAACCGTAATTGATGGCGTTCGCTCCTACTGCCGGACATATTATCAAAATGGCTAGCTTTTTTTTTCTTTTTCCTTTTTCTCCTTCTTCACTACTTTGAATGAAGAATTTGAATGAGTGTTTCCATTTATATCTGGTAAGTACTGTTTCACATAGAGCTTTTTTCCTCCCGCTTTGTAATTCACCCACATCAAACTAAAAATACAATAAAGGCATGCTGTTCTTTTAAATCACATTGTGAGGCTGGGCTAACTCCCATTGCCATTTTCTCTTTAACACAAGTAATTATACTCTTCAACTGCCCTTTGACTCTCTGTGGACCAAGGGCAGTCCTGCGTGGAAATGAACTTAATTAATTCTGTTCACTGGAGTGGAGTCTCTTAACCATGGCGAGGCAGCTTGTTTCCATAGGTTTATGCCGTTAGCTGTAAGCAGCTAGATCTATTTTTCCTTTCTAGCTCGCTCCTGTTAGCCCTGCTATCTTGTCTTTGCAAATGGCATGTTCAGTGTGAAGAATGAACCCAAATCTTGATACAGAACTGAGTGTGACTCCACAAGGAAACTGGCAGATTTTGCAGGTAAAAATTCTCAAATCTTTTGAATCAACGTATGCAAATGATAAGTCCAGGGCCTGGGGCACAAGTTTTAGCAAAGCACTGAAGCACATGTTTATTTAAGCATGTAATTAGGACTAGCTATTTTCTTTTCAGAGTGTTTTACTGAAGAATACAGTGATAATTCATTAAATTACTTGTGAATGCACAAAGATGTGAATTATTTGCAACAAATAGTATTAGCTAAATATAGAATTTAAAAAAAACAAACCACAAAGCAAAATCCAAAAGTTGTTTTGAATCTGACAAATACAAATCTTATAATACTCAAGCTGATATATTCTGATACCATACAGAGATGTTTATATTGGTTTAATACATGTTAATTATCTGTCTTCACAAAAAGATAAGGATAAACTCTCCCTTGTCTGTATATCCTTGGCAGTTTCAGGTTTTCTGATTGAAAATTGGAATTGAACCCCTGAATAAATTTAAAACACTACTAATATAAGGCATTTTAAAGTGAAGCTGTTATATTTTGCACTCAATCATTACATATTCATTGTTGAGGGTTAAAATGGCTCAAAAATATAAGACTCAAGTTCCAAACACTGCTCCAGCAAATATTATTTACTTTATATATACAGAGACAGTTTTTCAATAGAGAATATAATGTACACACTGGTCATGCTAGCCAGTGTGTAGGGCAGTCTTATAAGAGGTGTCTGGCCTTAACTTATATACTTGCCAAAGAGCAGAGAAAGTATTTAATTTAGTCTGCATCATGTAGGTTCAGTATCTAATAACAGAGCTACTGCTGCTAAAAGATTTGGATACTTTTTTTTTTTTTTAATTAGATCCTACTTTTTTCTGGAAATAAATGTTAGAGGTGATACTACCGCTAGGCATGGTAGTCAGAAAATCCCCCCAAAATAAGACATTTTAAGATACAGAATGCATTGCTTAATCTTTCAATAATGTCTAAAATCATGAAATATTTTTAGAGTCAGAATAAGTTGGGTCATTTTCACATTTTCTCATGCCTAACTGCACTTTGGGATTCAGAGAGGAAGACAAAAGATAAATCCCAATTTAAAGCATGAGTGGTTGCTCTTACAGTGTTTCAAATCCAGCCAGAACTAGAAAGTACTGGAGATCCCCTTGGGGAAGCCTGTTCTCAGGAGACTTCAGTCAAGTTTTGAGCCTGTACCAACTGGGTATCTGCAATTTTTTTAGAACTACCTGAAAGGTATCAAACCTACTCAGGTCCCCTAGCTAATATACAGTTTCATTTAGGTAATGACTTTCTGATTTGTCCAGCTACACTCTGTGGGACTCGAAAAGAATTAGGACTTACTCTGCTGGATTTTTTAATGCATATCCATATGCATGATGTACATTTAGGTGGAAGGGCCATCATGCAGATTATGACAGCTTAGTAGGCTATATAACTCAGTTATGTTAGGATAGGTGGTCCTCAGTTCCAGCTATAATCAGACTTCTGTTCTATTGCAGAATAATTAATGAAACAGAGAGACACAAAAAAAAATTAAATTTCCACTAAATCGGTCGTTTAAAAGAAAGCTTTCTTATGGAAGCCTTTTTTTAGATAAAAAGCCAACTTTCAGTACTGCCCATTTAAGTCAAGGACAGTGAAAAGCAAGTAGCATTCTATACAGGAATTCAAGCTTCAAAGGGTTATCCTGAATTGGTTCACTGACAAGCAAAGGTCAGGCACTCATTAAACCTTATCTGAAGCCAAAGTTATATGTTATGGTTTATTGCCTCAAGTACCAATTAATAAAGAATTAAAGAAATGAAAAACCAGTGATTCATACCTTTGCTGGGAGAACACTCACACTTCAGCATAATGCTAAAATATTAATAGTCATTTTAGTCTTGTAGTATTTTATTAGGCACTTAACTCTGTAGGTTTTATCAAAAGATATATGACATTCATTTTTAACAAAATGCTGAGGAGATTTGGGGAACATTTACTCAAAATCTAATAAAGTAGATTTGAGAGATATTTTCAAATGGAAGCTTTAAACACAGGCATCAATTATTAATGAAGAAAAAATGCTTAATAATAGGGGTCTGGGTAGAGGCCATAAAGAAGTGTTGAAATATCACCGTGATATCAAGGGCAAATGTCTTCTAAGGAAGATGCAACAGGAAACATTAAGTGCTGTAACAGTGTACAAGAGCACTAATGCATTTTGCTCCTAAGAGGACTTCTAGAAGACTTATTTTTATCATCACAGGCATTTTATTAGTTTGACACAGTCTAGTCATTTCTTCTGAGTGTTCAGAGAGTTAAATGCTCCGTACACACTCACCTGCACAACTGTCTTCAAAATGCTCTTATTTCTCATTATTTTCATCAGTAGCATATGCTCCAAACCACCTAAGGCTCTGAACTGATGCCCTTTAGCATGCTAAACTGAAAATATGTTTGCACCTGCAGATGCCAACAAGGTTGCATCTGTCACAGAGCGCTTTCCATTGTCCTTGTTATCTGTCACATTAAGAGCTGGAAAACACGTCACTGGTGATTCTAAATGAAATAAAAGTGGCAAAACTAATGTCCAACCAGGGACAGAAACTTGAGAGTGCAGATAATCTCCTAGGTCAAATAACAATAACAATAAATGCCTGGCTTCAGTGAAAACAGAATAAATCTGTGTAGAAAAATAAATTCTGATAACTGAGTCTTCTAGCCTGAGCATGAGTAACCTTGGCTACTTAGGCTGGTAAGAGGACTCTTAACACCTCTTAAAATTTTTCCTCTCTCTGTCTGCAGAGTTTTCCATCACTGTAGTGATAGCTGAACTCATCATGGAAAACCTTATCATCCATGATTCCATGTGTTTAAATGCCTAACTTATAGTCAGTTACTGTTGCCTCTTCCTCTTCTGTGGAGGCGCACAGCCCTTTGCAAAACGTTCTGCACATTTCCATGAACATCTGGCTATTTCTTGCTTGGTGTGTTATATCCCTCTAGTCGTTATCTAAGGAGACTTGAGTGACCAGCTCTCTGAAATTTCTTACATTCTTTCCTCGCATGTTCCATACAGGGATTTTTCTACAGGACAAATTACGCTAAATGCTGACAAACCAAATAATGCAGATCCAGAGTTGCTTGAAGTCAACAGGGGAATTTTCAACCAGCTTTAAATCAGGTTCCAGAATTTTATTTAGATTGAGCTCAATGTTCTGTATAGTGGTGTTGTTGCAATGGAGGAAGCATATTTTTTAAGTAATAAAAATAATAAGCTATTACATAATTCAAACTCAGTATACTCTTTTGTAGGTAAGATTTTAGAGTATATTACGAAACATTATGATTCTTCTTCTTTCCCTGAAACACATGAATTGGTTCCTGCACTCAGAGTGTGAATTTTTATTTAAGTATTCTGTAGGCAGAAGAGGTCTGCAGCAAATCTGGAATCGCCTGTCCAGGTGAGTACTGATGAACTTTGGGTGCTCTGATACAGGGGTTCAGACTAATTAGACACCATGTTACAGTAGCTTGCTCTAAATTGCCAGGGGTGCAGAGGTTTGACTCAACTTTTCACAACTAAATTAAATTTAAACATGGAAAGCATGCTGTCTTCTCACATGCAGCGTTACGGTGCTTAAAAGCTGAGGGAGAGACACGCCTGTTTCACATACTGACACTCTGGAGTACAACTTTGCGTGGCAGCAATTTGGGCTGAGGGCAGTGAAAGGAGAAGGAGAGGGGTCTGTGTTGGATGTATATACTAACACCTATGTTTAGCTGGTGAAAAGATTCACAGGGCTGAGAACCCGACAAGACGTTTATATAAGCTCATCTGACCTGTAACAAAGACCACGGGAATCCCTACATCAATCCTGTACTAAGCCCTAAAATCTCTTGCTGAGCTAGAAAGCATTATTTCAAGAGATAAGCAGGCTTGGATTGGAGCTCAGTGATGGGGGCCTCTGCATACCTCTGCATAGCTGACGGATAACTGCCCCTCGCTGTTAAAAAAGCGCACCCTATTTTCTGTTTGGGTCTGTCCAGCTTCAGCTGCTGAGTCTTGCACTGTTGCTTGCTGCTAGAAAATATTATTGATATCAGCTTAATAAATAACATGTCTGTGTAACCTCAACAGCCTCTGCAGTTAAGGCCATCAGAAGTTTATACATTTGGGGCTAATAACTGGAATAAAACTTCTATTTTCAACAATTCCTGCATGCTGGGGTTCATCTCTTAATGTGTACCTGAGGTAGTTCCAGCTCTGTTTTCCTGAGAAGGAAAAGGCACAGAGATATGATGTACTTTTTCAAGCACTGGGTACAATCAGTTCCTTAAGAAAGCTTGTCTTTTTATTTTTTTTTAGGAAATTAGAAAGGTTTACTGGTCTCTTGTGGTTTGTATTTTTATAGATTTCAAACAATAGGAAACAAATGTGCCTTTAAAGAGAGAAACTAATTGTTATAAATTAACCTCTGAAGTATGTTTAAATATTTCTCTTTCAATTTGTGCAATAAGGGAACAATTTAAAAGGTATAGCAGGGTGCCTGCCACTTCTGTCCTCTGTAGGAGGAAAATACATAGTAGCATATGCCAAGCCTTATTCTCTTCCAAATGCTAACATGAGTGGATATCAAATCAAATCTCTCATAGAAACAGAAATGCAGCTGCAGGTATTATGTTTGTCAAAACCTTCTGCTACTGATCTTTCAGTCTCTGCTTCTATGTTTAATTCATTTCCTAAAAATAATTAACAGAAATTTGCAACCCAAGATATAGTATGGATGTATGCATGGATGTATATGTACGCATACCTGTGTGCAGACATCTTTTAATCCCTTTATTATAGACTTCGACTATTTTGCGAAAAGTGTCTCCATGAAAATAAGAAAAAAACCCCACAACTAAAAAAATAAGTGCATATGATCCCTGATATTTTTTTAAACGTGTTTCTCTTTTCTTTGTGTATGTACAAGCATTCCTGAGGGAGGAGAAAAAAAAGTGAATATTGTTACAACCTGGTCTTTGCAAGTGATCTTATTCCTTACCATTTTCTGATTGTATGCCATTCGGTATTCTGTAGTGTAACTTCCAGGAAAGTGCATATCAGATTTTTTTTCATTCTCTTTCCCTCCTGGCTTCTAGTTACTAAAGCCCTAGGTTTTATTCCATGATTGTTTATAGAAACCTATTCAATAAATACTTTTTCCCTCAGACTATTCTGTTAATGTAAAAAGGAATGCATTTTATCTGATTTACAAAATAGAAACCTGTGGAGCTGAAATCACTGAAAACAGATCCATTTACCTTCTGGAGTTCTCTGATTAAATCCCAAAGGAGGAACTAGAAAGTGCTATATAGTTTCTGAGTTCCCCTCTGAAGACAAAGGCATCCCTGACCAACAATCCAAACTTGGATATTCTGCACCAGGCATTTGCAACAGTGACAACTAGATTTTTGTTCTTGTTCCTCATTCGTATATAATTCCCTGCACATTCAGAGGATTACACACTGTTTATGCATCATGCAATCTCACTGAGTCCTGTTTCTTTACAGTACTTACTCCTGCTGCTAAAAGGAAAATAGGCTTTAACAATCCTCTTTTGGTGCCAAAGCTGCTGCTACTGAATGAACACATCCTGCCTGCAGTAGTCTGATTGATCCCCGCGAGCCCTGTATCCACCAGGAGTTCAAAAGAATTCTGCTGCTCAAAGGACTAAAATTGGTATTCGTTTAAGATTTACTGGCAAACTAAAGCTCCTTCATGTAACAGCAGACGCTGTTCTGCCTTTCAACTCCACAGCACAGCAAAGTGACACCAAACAAGTTCAAACTTGGGATGGCCTTGACAGCACACTACACCTTAAGACTGGCATTTCCTAGCTCAGAATCCTCCTTAGCTCATGAGCAATAGCTAATGTCACTGAACCAAGCCACACCTTGCAGCTCTGCTCTGAAGCAAAGCACGTGTACTTGGGACACATTCAAAATAATAAATTCTAAATAATCTAGCACATGGTAGCTCTTTTCTCAGTTACTGTTAAGGCCACCTTTGCAGCTTGTCAAACCCCATTGCCTTTAAAAGCTCATTCCTGCTCTATGAAGTACAATTCTTACATCCATATATCCCTTTGCAGTGCTTGGTAGACTAAAAAGATAGGCTTTAATAGATCGCTTCGAAGAGTGGAGAATGGAAAGATTTTTCTGTAACAGAGACCTTTGCAGTTTATATATGAAGCCTGGGATTATGACCAACCTTAAGACAAATAGGTGTTTAGACTAGAGGGACATCATTTTTATAGCTTACTTTATAAAAGAACCCAATGTTCTACCCATGCACTCAAATGCTTCACCTTCGCTTTTTAATTGTCTGTCTTCTGGAGAGATAAAGGTCTCCAAAATGTAGTATTTGCTATGATGGTCCGAAATACTTCAAGGCTACAAAGATCATCTACTGGTGAATTTAAACATAGCTCTTACTAAGATCTTTTGACCCCATATTGGTCATGTTGCTAGTTTTATGCAACAACCTTCCACAGGTTATAATAGCTGAAACTTAGTGTTATTCTTCCAGTATAATCAAGGCTGATTTTATTTCAAGGTGAGTGCTATGTCACTAACTGAACAACTCACATGTAATATATGCATGTATATCTGTCCGTATATAACATACTGAACTGAAATCAGCAGAAACATAGACCCCATCAGCATACTGGTTAGCTCTACCCATATACTCTTCAGTGAATTTTGAACCTTCAGAGGCCCAAGCAGATTGCAAAGATTATTGCAATGCTTACTCTCTAGAGAACATTTCATTGTCATTTAAGCAGGTGGCCAACTTTCAGGCCAGGCCAATTTAGAACAGAAATGTAAAACTGCTTAGGAAAGTGTCATCTTTTTATTCATAGAAAGGTAAAACATAATTTCTGTCTTTCCATGATTACACTCCAGGCAATACCACAAAGCTCACTGCTTTCCTCCCTTGTTTATTGTGTAGTCACGGACCTGCTTGTCCCATGTTCCATACGGCTTGGATGCGATACTATATTACTTTCTCATTACACACAAGAAAGCTGATAATCATAATGTCCCTTGAGGTACATATTTACATTGTTTCTAAATAAATAGTATATCTTACTCAACAGATTCTTTTTACAAGTCTGTTACTTTCAAAAAACCTTTCAGATTCATTAACGACATCTTTTCAAAGTCTTCCACAATGCTATTGAATGATTTTGCTAGATTGATTGACACCTAGTGAATTTTACTAAGAATTAATCACTGTCCCTTTTGGGAAAGTGTTTTCATCTAGTCACTAATTCTTAACAAGACATGCTGGGCCAAGGTCATTAATGTCTTTGGATTTATAGTAGTAGGGCAAAAAAGGAAAGTCTAGTTTCTGTATATCCTACCACTGTCATGCTGGATATTTCTATTCATTGAGGGAAAGAGTAGAAATTTGCCTTCATTCTGATGGAAGCTACTCCTACTTTGGAAACTGCTAAAATAACCCATCAGTGATGATTTATAATAATAAATGCTCTCTTCATTTATTAGAAGACAAAGCAATGAAATAGGGGGTCAGAAGCATTAGACGCACTTTTCCAGGGAAAAAGTTGAGGCACAGGGAAGATAAAAACCATTTAAGGTCAGGGGCACAGATGGGAGTACATCTCAAGCTTCCAGATTTTATCTACTAGCCATGCAAGTCCCGTATACTAAGACTGAGGAGCTGTAGGCCAAAGTATTGAATCTGCCAGTGATTTTCTGTAGAATATCAAATATTGTATCTCTCTTATGGTTGCCTTAAAATTTTGTAAAATAATTTTGAATCTGTGAAATAGCTGAAAAAGCAAAATTTTGTGTTTTGGCCAAAAGCCAGAGAACAGTTAAGGGTCCTGGCCTCCATCTAAACAATAGTCTGGTGTCTTAGGGTCTCTCATGGGTTATCAGGGAACTAAAATCAAACCACCTCCCAAATAGATTTGAATGTGGATTTCATATTTCTGAATAGAATACCCAAATCAAGAGGCTGTAGAAAGAAGGTTTCTTCATTTCTTAGAGCTATTCATTTAGAAGAAGCCTCTCCATTATTTATCGGGCCTATTAAAATAAAAAGAAAAGAATGACAACAGATTGATGGTTCTGGTATTCATGCCCTGGTTCCAATCTTTGCATTGGTGAATATGTATATAAAAACAGACATGGTCTGAGACAAAAGGCAGAACAACTCACTCCTTCCCCCTAACATGCTTCCATAGCATTCAGTCTCATAAAGGATGAGTCAAATACCCTAACTTCAGGGCTTCAGTGCAAAAAAAAATTGGATTATCTGAATTCATTGCATAACTGCTGCCTGTGTCAAGCTTTTGTTTCTACTGCTTTGAACTTTATTTTAAAATTTGAGTTTCCAAACCAAAACTCTAAGCATATCCCTAAACCAGTATTTTCTTTCAGATACCCATTTTTCTTCATGGAGACTACATTTAGACAAACATAGGGACTTTGTGAGGCTATCTAGATTCCTTGATGATTTCTAAACTTAGTTTTTATAATTAACAACAATAGTTTACTATTTGCAACCTGTTGCCCCGACCACGTTGGAAGTATCGGTGCAAAAGTAGTGCAAAAGGAGTGGTCCCTCACTGAATGTGAAGCATAAGGAGTCAGATAATATATAAAAAGTTACATTGTGGCAACATAAAGGTGATGCTGAAGAAAATTTATTTTTCCACTCTATCAAATAGGTTCTAGAGCATTTTACAGCAAATCATAAAACTGTATTCCAGCAAAAGACAGTTAACCCACTCTTCAAGACTGCTATAAAAGACTTTGGTCCAGTTCCATCTTCATAAATTACTGCAGTATCATGAAAGCCCTGTACATCAACCCAGTAAAAATACATTTGGTCTTGCAAACTTGGGGAGAAAAAAAGTTGAAAAATGATAGATCACTTTTTAAAAAAATATCTGTGCATTTCTGATTTCAAAAGAAGCTGCAGGCTAATTCGGAAGTGATCATGGACAGATGGACTTGAGGCTCCCCACTTTATAACTGGAGCTCTGATAAGAAAAAGCCTAGAGACGCCGAATAGGGCAGAAAAAGCATGTGCATCTCTCAAGCCTCACTTGCATTTGCGGGTCCTACAGCAGTTCTGGGAAGGGCACCACCCTGCAACGCCCCGCGCTCCCACTTTCCCGCCCCAAAGAGGTTGGCAAGGTCTGTTTGGGAACGGGCCCATTCCAGAAAAGCTGAGCCCGCCTCTCCGCGCTTTCCGCAGGCAGCAGGCGCTCCAGGCGGGCACCGCAGCAGCGAAACCGTGCGGGGGTTTGGCTGCCGGGAGATCCCGGGGGTACCATTCACTTTGCATTTCCCATGCCCGAAGCACCTCGGGAGGGGACCAGCTCCCCCCCAAGCCCGCCGGGCTGCCAGGGGCCGGGCTGCGGAGCTGGGAGAAGTCCGAGCGCCTTGTCCTTGAGCGCTTCCCCTTTCCCTCTTCCCCTCGGACCCGCCGGCCCTCGGCAAGGCGCCGCCGGGCGCCGAGCCCCGATGCCCCCCCCGGGGGGTCCCAGCCCGCCGCGCCCCGCCACCCCCTGCCCCGGCCCGCCGCCCTCCTTCCCCTGCCCGGCGCCGGCGGGATTGCTCAGAAATGCTGCCATCGCGCGGGGGAACGGGGACATAACGAAGGGGAGCCGGGGCAAGCGGCCAGCGGACGCCCCCTCCTCCCGCCCGGCGCCCCTGGGGTCAGCGGCACCGCGGCGCCTGGGCTGGCCGCGCCCTGCAGCCACTTCTGCGCCCATCCCGCCCCCTCCCGTTGCTCACAAGCAATCAGCCTCGACACAGATGGTACAGGTTCTTCAGGCATCTCAACCAGGCAGAGGCTCCAGGCATAAAAAACTAGATCCTGGTTACAGATTAATAGCCCTTAGCATACAAGGTTGTTGCAATCTGATATCGTCACTCACTGCATTTTATCCGTGTGAATTTCCAAATACGCCACACTACTCCTACCCTCTGGGGCAGCCGACAAAAACGCTAGGCAGGGGGCCACCTGCACCCAGGCCCATTACTAACTGAATGTTCCAAGATGGGTTCTGAATCTGAAGGGGAAAAAACAGAAAAAAAAGAAGTTTGAATCCTGATTTTAGGTAGGCTCATTTCTGACCGGAACCTGAAAGCCCTTATGCCAGACAGTGTCTATAGATAACACAGACTCATGTAGGTTTAGTACATGCGATACAGGAACTGGGGTAAGTAGCTGGGCTGACTGGGAGAGTTGGATAAGGTGTTGAAGTGGGACTGTCAGTATAAACTGACTATAGGAAGTGATCATAGAATCATAGAAGGTTTGGGGTTGGAAGGGACCCCTAGAGGTCATCTAGTCCAACCCCCCTGCAGTGAGCAGGGACATCTTTAACTCAATCAGGTTGCTCAGAGCCCCGTCCAACCTGGCCTTGAATGTTTCCAGGGATGGGGCCTCCACCACCTCTCTGGGCAACCCGTTCCAGTGTTTCACTCCCCTCATTGTAAAGAATTTCTTCCTTATATCTAGTCTAAATC